>JAOTNS010001275.1:0-49244 GCA_028476615.1 Culter alburnus
AGCTTTAAATGAATTCGTTTTGGCTTAACATTTATATATTATTTTGTCATAACTAAAATAGCTATGTAGCTGTAATTTTGATCTTTAATGTTGATCTTTACATATTCCCTCAATCTTTTAACCAAAGGGTTATTAACATTAGCCTATATTCAGCAGGCAATGTTAGGCTAAATAAAATAAATAAATAAAGAGAGATGAGCTATTGTTCGTTTTTCAAAATTGCTTACACTGCTTATTTATTGTGATTTATTCTATTTATTCAAAATAGAATAAATAAAACTGTAGGTTTTTTTTTTTTTTTTTTTAAATCTGTGCTTTTCATCCGCTCCTCTGTGTGGGTAGTGCAGTTTCACTATGCATATTAAACTACAAACAGCATTACAACAGTCTGTGCTGATTAACATTTCTGAAATAAGTTAGCGTTAGGTTGCACAGAAGGAAGCCGATTTATGACATCTACTGATATAGCGGCAGAGGACTGTTATTTTGTTGAACGAACTGAAGATGACGTCACTGGCTCAGATTTGATTGACCAATCGGCTGAAAGGGGTGTGTAATGACCGCCCACATGTGGAAAAAGAGTTTTGAAGTCGTGTTTCCATTTTCTATCCGTGACCCGAAAAAACGAAAATCGAGTCTAAATCTCGTTTTTCCGGTTTTTTTTAACAAACGAACAAACGGGAAACCACCGTTTTCTCATTTCTGCGTATTTCATTTCAAATTGGAAACAAACTATCAAACGTACACGGACCGTGTACCTTCGTATAATTTGTTTTTTCGTTTTTGTCTTCTAAACGGAAAAACGAAGAAAGCATTAATTTATCACATATTCGACCCTCCTCGTGAGCATAAATAAACAAATCTCGAGTCGTTTTTCATATTTTTATTTTCGTTTTAATCACACTTTGTTCTAATCCACCAATATAAGCTATTCTTATAAGCTATTCATTCGCGTGAGTTTAAATATTAATATTTGGCGGATTTATCGTATTAAATATTACTTTACGTGGCATCTGCTCTCACAACTACTCCTAGCCTATGTATTTGCTTGGCACACCGCTGTTTTTATTAAGCTGACCAATTCTAAAATCTCTGCTGGAGCAACGCGACGCGCTGGACAGCGCGGAGAGAATTTATCAGACATTTGGGTCTATATCTCATCAAACAACCAGATTAATGAATGGCTCGACACAAACCCTACAGACCATAGCTTTCTTCTGCCTGCGCATACATTTGCATGCGGTGGAAATGAAGCTCTAGCGCAAGTTCTGCCGGGAAGACTCAAATGTTACGTCACTTATTAATTCAGATCTAACCAATCATTATCTAACACTTGGAGTATAAAAGATTGGTACTTACACTTGTCTGAGTTCGCAGATGCTGACGCGAACTTAACCTCCATCCTCCCCACCACCACCAGGATGGTCTCTGTCCATACTCCCCGGGGGTTGGCTACGCCCCTGCCTTCAGCTTCAGGCAGGAAATGCAAAGTCTGCAACCCTCAGGACGTGAGCTACGGACGGGGCCTACGCCAAAGATCTTAACTTTATATATATATTCTGCTTGCTGTTTGGTAATAAATATCAGTGTTTCATTATCTTGCCTCCCGAGTCTTTCTGGTAGAATTAGTTTATCATATTAAATGGGTCAATATATAATTGTGGGAGATTTTGAGTTTGAATAATTGGGAAAAATATATTTATTTACAAAATATTATTATCTTCCCTGATAAATCATCCCTGAAATATTTTGTTTTTAGTAATTGCCAAGCTCAGGCATAATTGATTTCAGATATTTAGTTTTAAAAACAAGAAGTTTACTCATTATTTGGTCAACTATGTTACGGACAAAACCTATAAGTTTTAACTTTATGTAAATGGCAGACATTTAAAAAAATCATTACTCTTGGAAGAATATGTGTCTATTTACCTACCTTTTCAATTAAAATACCCAATTAATTAAGAAAATACACATTTTGTTCAATTGAAACCCCAAATTTCAAGTACTGAAGTAACCAGTCTGTATATTTTGTTTCCAAACTGCTTGATTCATGATAATTTTCTTGATTAAATTATGCTGAGGTATATATTTGACAGCTACTCAGTTTCTAAATATTTACTTGGAGATTAGGGAACCATTGAAATATATATTTTTTAAAAAAACATAATGGTAACTTAATTGACAGCCCAGTATCATAGTTGACAAAAGTAACATAGTTGACTGGACATGACAAAGTAGGATGATGTATTTAACAAACACAATCCTAAACTATATCAATTATTATATGTTAGCTAATCTTTTATTGCATTTAATCAAGACCTGTTGAATATTTCATGACATAAAGGAGAAATACAGACGCACATCAGTTTAAACTGTTTGTGTCAAAACTAAATTTCCTTCTCATTTAAACAGTCAGTGCCCCCAAAATGCTTAGTTCCTTTGGCATTGTGTAAGCACTGCAAGTCAAAATGTTTAGATGTTTTGTCACTATGGCAAATATCCCTCATGTCCACCATTCAGTCTTAGTCCAGTCCTTCACTGACAATGGTTACTGTACAGTTTTTGTCTAGCTAACGGAATACAATTGTGTGTAAAACTGAAAAAAGACAGGATTTTAGGGTAAGAGTAGCCTCCAAGGTTTGACATCATATATTGCACTCATACTGCAAAGGAAATTGTAACCATTATCATTCACACACATAAAGTAACTTCCATACATCAGAGTAAAAGGAAAATGTATACAGCATAATATACTGTAATATAAACACACAAACAAAAAAATGAAAATTATATGCAGCCTACAGTGCTGTAAATAAAGCTGGAGTTTCACAACTAACAGTTCTTCACTGGTCGCTCGTTTCCTTCCAATGCCATTATTCTCTACAATAGCGTAAAAAAAGAAAACATCAAATCAGTCATACAGAAGAGTCATACACTACATTACAGACAATTACATAGGAATGTTCTATGTTCTCCACAACTTCATTATACTACTGGCCACTACTCCAGTGGTTCCAAACCTGGGGTACATGTACCCCTATGCAGAGGTACTACAGGGGGTATTTGACAGAAAGGGGGGGGAAAATCATCAATGACTAGACTTACTGAAATGTTACAGTAAAACCCACAGTATTAGATTTACATGGGAGGCACTAATTGCAGCTCTTTGACCCTTTTTCTTATTGTATGTTATATTCTTCAAAATAAGGATTACAATGATAACTGCATCATACAGTAAGCTGCAGTTTTTAGGCAAAATGTTGAAGTCAGATAAGTCAAATACTTTCATACCTGGATTACCTGGATACACAAATGAGGTAAAGTGGGTACTGAAGCCAAACAAGTTTGGGAACAACTGCTTAATTGTAAAAAAGTTATAATGATGGACAACCAGTAACTGACTTACATGTTACATGTTAGTCAAGTTCTAGTTTCACCTGATTGTCAATTGCTGTAATAATTTATCAAATGTTCCAAGGATTCATATATGGTATTCATGGTATTATGTTCTTGACTAATTTTGACAATTGAACAAACTATTGTGCGTGTGATGACTTATACAATGAAATGACGCTGACACGTTTTGGAGCAAACACCATTAGACTGAGAATCGACAATCAGTTTAGATCAACAAGATCTATTCACTTGGAAATTGTGCTAAATGTAGGCTACCTGTACTTAATCATTCCCAAAGATGTAGTGAGACATTGAGACATGTACTTAGACATTTGCAATTTGCAAAATGAATGAGAAATTCAATTCTGTTGTGAACAATTGCCAAGTGGTTTAGAGGTTTGTCCATGTAGTTTTGAGAATGTAATTTCTGTTTCAAGAAATGAGCCAAACCAATGGAGAAAAACTGTAAGATATGATTTGGCAATATCTTCCCACACATCTCTTTTTATTTCAACATGACATGCTGTCACGTGCTGTGGGGCAGGAATCAACCTGAGCACATCTTTTCTGCAGCAGATAATCGTGGCATTTGCCTGAAAACAAGTTTACTTTTATAATATTTATTGCAAAGTATTTATAGTTACTGTACAATTAGAATATTAAATGAACTCCTGAAAACTATAAGAACATGTCATGAATGTCAACTATGTTACTCTTGGTCAACTAAGTTACCTTTGCAGAGTAACATAGGTGACTGGTAACCTAGTTGACATTTTTGCTGTTTTTAGGGATAAAATCAAAATGGTTGCCTAGCACCAGACACCACATGGCATTTTACGGAGAGGTTCTTCTAAATAGTATATGTACAACTGAGTGGAATTGAAATTCAAAGTTATTTATGAATTCATTGTAGTAACATTGTGACATATGATAAGTACACATTTGCCCTAAGCACTACTTTAGGTGAAATAACTGAAAATGTGGAGGGAGAACATACCTTGGAGTCTTGCTAGTTTTCTCTTCAGGAGGAAATGACATCATGTGGAGCAGGTCATGTGATTTGGAAAACACACTCTTCCTTGAGGGGTGTATTTGCTATGGGTAACTTAGATGACAGCGACTTCTCGGACATATATTCAATTTGTCAATTTCTATTGAAAATGTGACATATTGCCCAAAAAGACACATTGTTCACAATTACTTCAACTTAATGTAAATAATATAATTAAACTGTTTTTAAATAAGTTTTTTAAATGTTTTTTTAGGTAATGAGATTGTGGTTGTAATTCATTTCGGACGGTTATTAGTTGACATTTTAGGGATATCTAGTAAATTTTTATAAATATATGATTATTTCCATAATAATTAACTATGAAATTTGTAAAGACAAGATCATGAAGAACACTGAAGACTTTTAAAATTTTATTTTAATAATCATGTTTGCGAGATAAATCTCATGGACATGAAAACTCCCTCAATTATATATTGACCCAAATATTAATTTATTTACATTGCATCTGCTGTCACAACTACCCCTAATTGGCACACCGCCTGTTTTATTTAGCTGATCATCTCTTGAAATCTGTGCACCAAAAATGCACGACGAACAGCGCAGAGGGAATGTTACATTGTAGTGAAGTGCAGATCAGCAGTCCTGACTGTTGTTTTGAGCAATACACCGTTTATTTCATTAACACTGAGTATGTCCCTCAAAACAATGTTTTATTTTTTCTGCCAGCTAAATTTCTAAAGCAAAGTCACAGATCATTGTGCGACTCGTGACATAAGGCGCACAGAGTAGCCTATAGTAGTAAATTCGTGAATGAATCCGAGTCCTTGAGTGATTTACCAGCCATACAGCCTTTTATTACTGAATGAATCAGCGTTTCGAGCGAATCGATTGAATAAAAATCACTCGTTCATTAACAGAGTGACTGCTGCCACCTACTGGCGATATTTTATATTCGTTTCATCTTGTAATTTATTTCATATTTGTATTCAAATCATTTTGTATAAAACATAAAATTAATGTAATTGCATTATGTATTGCTCTGCTGTGTGAATGTATTAACGGACCTCTCTAAGCAGCATTAATTGTGTAAATACATCTAAAAGCAACTTCAGATGCTGCATTGCCACCTCTGCAGTGCAAGATGCCTTGGTTGAAACAAAATAATGTAAAATATAATTGTATTGACTAAATTTAAGATTTTAAATTAAAAATGGCATGCCTTTAATAAGATATAGCTATTTTAAATATAGCTTATTTTACTAATTAATTTTTTGACGGTAATAGATGGCAATAATTATAAATATATTCATCTCTGGCTTTATTGTTCAAAGTGTTATAGTCTACCCTTAAACACATAATGAACGGCAAGACGCATTGAAAGTCTCTGTTTCTGTTCTGTTTTCAGTTAAAAATGTGTCATTTAAGCGTCATTTAAGTTAATAATTATTGATTTTTACAACGAAAGTGATTCAATCAAAACCTTTAGCTCGATAGACTTTAGCTGCTGCAAAGCCAAAACAAACGCTGTCTATTAATTTTTTATCACTGTGAAGCTGCTTTGAAACAATCTGTATTGTAAGCGCTATATAAATGAAGATGACTTGACCCTTGAATCGATTCTGCTCTGCGCTTCAGTAGACTGACCAATCTCAGCGCTGTCCAGTGCGGCACACAGTCCGGCACACAGATTGAGGCTAATAAGTGTGCCAAAGTTGTGATGCCACGTAAATTAATATTTATTACGATAAATTAGTATTTCACGGCACGCGAATGAATACAGAAGAAAGCTCTGTCTGGCTCTACCCCGGCACGGGTTGTGTCGAGCTATTTATTAGTCTGGCTGTTTGATGAGAACTAGATTAAATGTAGTTGCAATAAACTCTGTAATAATCCGTACAAATGTATCGGATATATAGTCTACTGTTGCGCGGAGCTGATTCTGGAGCTGAGAACTGATGGCGCGGCTTGATCTTTGGTTGACCAATCAGCGGAAAGGGGCGTTTTATTCCCGCCCATGTAGAAATCGAATATTCAAGCCGTTTATCCATTTTGGTTTTATTGTTTTTCCTTTTGGTGGATTAGAACAAAGTGTGATTAAAACGAAAATAAAAATATGAAAAAACGACTCGAGATTTGTTTATTTATGCTCATGAGGAGGGTCAAACATGTGATAAATGAATGCTTTCTTCGTTTTTCCGTTTAGAAGACAAAAACGAAAAAACAAATTATACGAAGGTACACGGACCATTCCGGACCCTCTAGTGCCTTTTCCTCTGGCATCAATAGAATGACTCACTTCAAGAGCCTGCCTAAATGACATTGATTCATTTTCATTCGTTAAATTAATATTATTATTATTTTACATTTATATTTAACCTAAACATACATTTCTAAACCTTAGTCCTATAGCCTTGTTTAGCGCTCTAACATGATCGACTTCCCGCTTGTGGTCTCAATCCCGTTATTTTGCTTTTTACTCTATTTTATAGACTATGATGTCGCCAAAACGACATTTTAATTACTGTGACTTTTTCATCTGGCTTTGTTAGGTGTTTTATATTGTTTTATATTGAGAACGTGTTTGGGATTAGGAGTCACTATACTGTTCAAATTGATAATATACCAACATTGTTATGATGACAAAATTATAGAGATCGCTGAGACATGTGACCAACTGGGCGGCAACGTCATCAGAACGCAAAGAATTATGGGTATGTTTGGCCGTTTATGTAATGATATGGTTGAATATCGCCCCCTAGTGGATGAGTGGGGGAGGAGAATAAAAAGGTATCACATCACGTCGGTTTTGACCTGGCTTACTTCAGCACACAATAACGATAAAATAGCCATCCTAACACAACATGGTGTCAGAAGTTTGCATGAGAATGGCATAGGAGGACTGAGAGAGCCCTTTTGCCAAGAGTTGTAACATAAGAATTCATGCCTTTTGATGTGAAAACTCGTTGGACAAGTGATCGCTCGACGCATGCAGAGGAGTGAAGAACTACGCAGGAGAAAAATGGATCGGTTTCAGGTACCGCCACCGCAAAAGTTTGACTTCTCAAAACCAGAGGAATGGCCAAAATGGAGTAAAAGGTTTGAAAGATTTAGAGTTGCATCTGGACTTGAATTACAACCAGAAGAGAACCAAGTTAATGCCCTAGTGTATACAATGGGTGATGAGGCGGAGGACATCCTCACATCATTGCGTCTCACTTCAGAACAGCTCAGTGAGTATAATACTGTCATGGAGCATCTGAATGAACACTTTGTAGTACGAAGAAATATAATATTTGAACGTGCAAAATTTAATATGAGACAACAGGAAGCAGGAGAGTCTGCAGATATAATTTCATCACAGCACTACATTGCCTAGCTGAGCATTGCGGCTATGGAGAATTATATAGTGAAATGATTCGGGACAGATTAGTGGTTGGACTGAGAGATAAAAGATTGTCAGAGCAACTTCAGATGGATCCTGAACTCACTTTAGAGAAGGCTGTCACACGTGTACGCCAAAGTGAGCTGGTAAAGAAACAGACATGGCTTTCTTAGGTACTGTCAGTACAGAGCAGAATGATGCCCCCTGGCTGATAAAACTAAAAGTGAATGATTCTGAGGTGCTGTTTAAAGTGGACACGGGAGCAGACGTCACAGTGGTTTCCGAAGATTTGTTCAAGCAGGAAAACTTCGGTAAACTGCAGAAAACCTTGAAGTTACTGCTGGGACCAGGCCAAGATTCTCTGCAGGTCAAGGGTAGTGCACAGCTAAACTTAGCACGAAAAATAAAACCACAACCCAAGACATATATGTGATTTCGGGATTGAAAATGGCGCTACTCGGGCGGCCAGCAATCCATGCTTTAGGTATCGTAGCGAGAATCGATACAGTGAACCTTGATAGTATGGAGTCAGTGAAAAGACAGTTTCCTGGATTATTCGAGGGTCTGGGAAAACTGCAGGGAGAGTATGAGATATCTCTGAAGCCTGACGCCAAGCCCTTTTCGCTGTCAACACCCCGTCGTATTCCATTGCCCCTCATGACAAAAGTGAAACAGGAATTGGAACGCATGGAGAATCAAGGTGTGATTTCCAGAGTTGAACAACCGACTGATTGGTGCGCAGGCATGGTTGTTTTTCCGAAACCAAATGGTGCAGTGCGCATATGTGTGGACCTTACAAAGCTCAACAGCGCAGTAAACAGGGAAAGATACATTCTTCCTTCTGTAGAACACTCTCTGGGTCAACTTGAAGGAGCCAAGGTCTTCTCAAAACTTGACGCCAACTCAGGATTTTGGCAGATTCCTTTGTCAGCCCTCCTCACCACCTTTATTACTCCTTTTGGAAGGTTTTGCTTCAACCGACTTTGTTTTGGGATATCTTCTGCTCCAGAACATTTTCAAAAAAGGATGTCACAGATGCTGGAAGGTCTAGAGGGGGTTTTGTGCCACATGGACGATAGTTTAGTGTTCGGAGCATCCCAGACAGAACATGATCAACGTCTCTTTGCTGTGCTGCAAAAACTGCAAAAGGAAGGTGTGACTCTCAATGATAAATGTGAATTCTCAAAGAAGAGTTTGAAGTTCCTGGGGCAGATATTGGATGAGTCAGGAGTTCACGCAGATCCTGAAAAGGTGCGTGCAGTCACTCATATGAGTGAGCCAACAAATGTAAGTGAAGTGAGGAGATTCATGGGCATGATAAATCACCTAGGGAAGTTTTTACCTAACCTAGCAGAGAAAACGCAGCCTTTAAGAGATCTACTGCAGAAAAAGAATATGTGGGTATGGGGAGAGCAACAAAAGAGAGCTTTTGAGAACATTAAAAGAGATCTAAGCACACCACCTGGACTGACTCTTTATGATCCAAAAGCGACCACAGTTGTTTCAGCTGATGCATCATCTTACGGGATTGGAGCTGTATTGCTACAGATGCAAGGGGACAAGCAGCTTAAACCTGTAGCCTACGCATCAAGAGCACTCACAAACACGGAAAGGAGATATGCGCAAATTGAAAAGGAGGCCTTAGCTGTCACCTGGGCTTGTGAGCGCTTCTCAGACTTTCTCGTGGGTCTTTCTTTTCATGTAGAAACAGACCACAAACCTTTGGTACCCCTTTTGAGTTCAAAGAACCTAGACGAACTACCACCACGTATCCAAAGATTGCGCATGAGACTCATGAAATTCACTTACACTATTTCGCATGTCCCAGGGAAAAACATTGCGACTGCTGATGTCCTCTCTAGAGCACCTAGTGAAGAAGGAGAACATGACAGACAGCAAAATGAAGAAGAGATGAACCTGTATGTGACCTCAGTTGTCCAGGGTTCTTGCACCATTTTAAAAGTAAAATTTAATGCTTTTTAAGACCTTTTTAAGACCTCAACAAATATAATTTAAGACCCAAAAATTTCATAATTTCTTTGGAACAGGCTACTCAATTTATTGCCTCCTACAATGGAAATCAAAACATTTGGTATCAATTATGTGCAATGTGTAAACTCGGTAAAAAAAAAAAAAAAAAAAAGTAAAAATACTTTTCTTTGAGACCTTTTTATTTTCTTTTTTTTGTTCCTTTGTGATGTAGAACAGAGACAACGTAACATAGATAAGTTGGATTACACTAAACAACACAATGCCTTGTATGAAGGAACCATATAGAATAGAATACTGAAAAAAGCTCAATAATGAAAGTCCTCAAAACAGCCTTTCACAAGCCAAAAAGTTGACAAATAATCTACATAACTGTTAGAAAACACAAATGTTATTACATGACTTTTAATGAGAGAAACCCTTTGTTTTGTAACATCCCAAATTCTCCTCAAGACATGTGGCGTAGCTCTGCTGCTCTCTTCTCAATTTCATGGTCTAGGTCCACCAACTCCCTTCTCTTTTCCTTCATCTTTTCTCATGGAATTAGATTTAGTGATAAGTTCTGCCATCTTGGTCCCTGCTGTATTCTCAGCCTTCTCTGCAAGGCCATCTGCATCCTTTTCTAGAGTTTCACACACAGTTGAGATTGTTCTTTCTTGCGTAGCTCTGCAAGCTCATCTTCAACCCTTTTTCTCTTGTTCATCTGTTTTGTCTTTTCCTTTTTCTTCCTCTCATCTTCCAAGAATATCCTGTACCGGTTTGCGTGCAGATGCACACTCATTTAGCAGCTCTTTAGTTAGAGGCACTTTGACCACTCCACCACACATTCTCACATAGTCACAGATTAGTCTCTGTGAGACTATAGTGTCTTCGTTCATATTGCACATCTCCACCTCCTTGTTTATGGAGAACCCACGCTCCACAGTAGCTTGTCCATGGGACAGAAGCAGCAGCTTTTCCACAAAGCTCCAAAGTTCTGCATATCCATTCATGGCCTTATGCAGGAAGCTGTCAACTCGCGATTTTCCATCCAATGCACTGAAGGCCATGAATTCCTCTCCTCTGGCCTCACTGAAGAGGAACTTCTGAAATTGTTGGGCAATCTTATCACCTGCATTTAGATAAAGACAAGCACATCTGTAATATTTTCTAGTTAAAATTATACATTGTTGTCACAAGAGATTTATTTTCACTATACTCTTGAAAATGCATCTCATATTTTCAACTATATTTCAATTATTATGTCTAAGAACATATATTAGGCCTACATACATTTATTATAACATACTAGGCTGTATTTCCAATAAAATAAAACAAAAAAATGAACTGCAAAATAATAGGCTAGTATAACTTGAGATCTAAAATAAGACTAGGCTAACTGTTCACATTTCTCTACAGATGTTACCCGCTGTGACTCCTCCTGACAGCTTCTTATCCTGCACAAACTTCATGATGAGGGCCTTAATTTTTTGCAGGCACATGTCTGGTTCTTTGTGCATATTTTGGGGGTCCAGGCACATCATATTTCGGACAGAGGGGTACTTCAGGGGGCACTTCAATAGAAGGTTCTGACAAATTTTTGACAGGGCACTCTGGCTGTCTCGCATGAACAGTAACACCTCACGCTCACTTCCACCACTCTGACTGCCTGACATTCCCTGACAAAAGCACAAAAGTCACATCACCTGAAACATCAAATAAACTCTCCCTATGTGTAACTTACACTACACAACATTTGACAGATCCAGTTAATAGGTCAACTGCTTGATGTCAAAACAATTAATCTGATCTCTTAATTTCTCAACATAAATACTTCACTAGTCAAGTGACTTTGCAGCGCATATAGCACAATGATAAAGTAATCTAAGATAAATATTACCTTGAGGGCAGCTGTGGCTCCCATGCCAATGTCCACTTGCTTTGGACTGACCCAAAGCTTTTGGTCTGTCACATCAAGCTTGACCAGTTTTACTGGGGAAACATCAACCTGGACGTCTCGCTTTATGAAGCGTCTGAGAAGGCTCTGAAAATAGAATAGCACAAGTATAATAATTATAATCAAAATTGGAAAAAGTATTACAGTATTTACAATACTTTCTACAAACATCATCATGCCAAAACCTCAGTACTTTGTTTTATTGTTCATATCCTCTGTAAATGATGGTGCTTGAATGATTAAACCATTAATATACTTTTAGTAGTCATTAGGCCTACCCTGATTAGATCCTCCAAATCTCTGCCGAGGAAGGGAATCATCGGGGCATCTGTCTGGTACTTGGTGAGAAATGGCTGAAAACTTCTTGAGACACTCATGAAGAAGTGTAACTTTGCCAAGATGAAGTGATCCATCCGGGCTTCTGCGATGGTGTCATATGACGATGACCTTGGATTGGGGAGCTTCTTGGCTTTGACCTGATCCACATAGGTGACAATATATGGCCAAATTTCAATGGCTCGCTCCACTGCTGGAAGGTTTTCCAGCCATCGATGTCACTAACACAAAGTCCTCTCTCCTTGCAGATGCACAATGAAACAGGTAGTGCAGGGCTTTCAGGACTTTCTCAACTTGCCACACTGCGAAGCCGTTCTTGAACGAGTTGTGCATCGTGTGAAGGCCACAACTCCCAATTATTTGTAGTTGGGCTCCACCACACTGCTCTCTGTGTTCCTCTTGTAAGAGTTCAACAAACTTCCAGTTTACAGCAGGCCCATCCATTGATAGTGAGAGCATGTTGTTCAGATTCAGCTCCTTTGTACCTTCCTGCACATTTGTAAAAAAGAAAAAAGAAAAAGATCAATTCAATGTGCCAAGTAATCCACAACAAAATGCAAACATACACAAACGTAATTATAAAACGTAATTAACGTTAATCATTATATAATTGGTAATGTTATGTGGGTATATGTTCAGTGAGTTCAATTCAGATTTGTTTTATTACAAACGACAGACATTAGTTATGATACAGGATGCCTTTGTACATTAAAAATGTGAGCTTTGACATTAAAATACTTTATGCAGATTGTAACAGTAGTACTGGTTAATATGTGCTCTTTTCAAGTCAGTATATGGTCACAGTGGTCTTTCTATGTGCGTGGCCTATAAATGTAATGGTAAATTTTGCTAATTAGGGCTCGAGCACCGATGGTGTGAGGACCCTATTGGAATTGCTCAGCCAATTCTTCTTCTTCTCCAAAATGAATCGCATTTTTGAGGGCCTAAACGTTCTCAAAAACTCATGAAACTTTGCACACGTCGGATGTGGTTGAAATTTACATCTGATATGGGTTTCAGAATTAGGTGTGGCAAAATGGCTCGATAGCACCACCTACAAAATTTAAATTAAGCGCCCTTCGTGCTACGTTTCACGTACAGTTATGAAATTCAGTAGACAGATGTAACAGCCCAATACCTACAAAAAAGCCCTGGGTGCAAAGTTTGTAAACCCAACAGGAAGTGAGATATTTTGAATTTTCTCTACAAAATTTTGGCAGTTTTTGCCATTTCCACATGTTGTACTTTAACGAACTCCTCCTAGAGCTTTTATCAGAGCAATGTCATATTTGGTCAGTCTAATCTAAAGGCCTTTGAGACGTTAAATTGCGAAGATCTAGAGTTTTCACTGAAGGGCGTGTCCGTGGCGGCCTGGCAAAGTTCGATGTTTCGCCATGAAACAGGAAGTTGTTGTAACTCGGGCATACAATGTCTGATCTGCCCCAAACTTCACATGTTTTATTAGAGTCCTGACCTGAAGACATCTATATGACAATATTCAGTTACAGTCATAGCGCCACCTGGGGGCAACAGGAAATGACGTTTTACACTGTGATTAACTCCTCATAGAGATTAAACCAGAAGCACATCATATATGGCCAGTCTAATCTTAAGGCCTTTGAGATGTTAAATTGCAAAGATCTTGAGTTTTCGTTGAAGGGCGTGTCCGTGGTGACCGAAAAAATCTGATGTTTCGCCATGTAAGGTGAATCACTTTTTTGAGGGCCGAAACATACTCGAAAACTCATGAAACTTTGTAGATGCGTCAGAAGTGGTGAAAATTTACATCTGATATGGGTTTCAGAATTAAGTGTGGCAAAATGGCTCGATAGCGCCACTTAAAAAATTTCAACGAAGTGCCCCTGACACTATGTTTCACGTACAGGTATGAAATTTGGTACACACATCTAACAGCCCAATACTCTCTTGGAGTGAAATCTGAAAACCAACAGGAAGTCAGATATTTGAATTTCTTTGCAAAATTTGTGCAGTTTTTGCCATTTCCAGACGTTGTACTTTAATGAACTCCTCCTAGAGCTTTAATCAGATCAACATCATATTTGGTCAGTCTAATCTAAAGGCCTTTGAGATGTTAAATTGCGAAGATCTAGAGTTTTCACTGAAGGGCGTGTCCGTGGCGGACTGACAAAGTCTGATGTTTCGCCATGAAAGAGGAAGCTGTTGTAACTCATGCATACTATGTCTGATCTGCCCCAAACTTCACATGTGTGATAAAAGTCCTGGCCTAAAGACATCTATATGACAATATTCAGTTAGCTATAGCACCACCTGTTGGCAGCAGGAAGTGTGGCACTTTTACATGATTTTGCCTTAATTCTCCTTTATTTACTCGCTTACATGCATGTCGCCCACTTTTCACTGTTTTCCTGAGGCCAACAGGTGGCGGTTAGCCCGGGCGCGAGGGCCCTTTCAACGCTGCTTGCAGCTTTAATTAAATTAATTATTTTCTATAGGTTTACTAACTGGTAAAATCATGTATTTTGTGGTAAAATACAACATATCTAATGTGTATTTACAAACATAGCTTGTTTCTGCATCTCTATTTACAGCTCATTAACCCTTAAGTGAATGTTTACTGTTGCTATGGCTATGGCAGTAAGTGACAGCCTACATTAGCAGCTACATTTGCCCAACAACAGCCCATAAAATCACAATTCGGCATATTTAAACTATAAACCACATATACCAACAGTTATACCCCTTAAACTCTGAGCTATGTGTTGTTACCTGTTAGATTGTCAAAGTGACCATAGACCTGTGACCTGACTGGAGCACATAACCAGTCCTCTGCCCGGAGTGGGAACACTGAGCACCGGGGGAGTGTTGGTGTTTACACTGCTAGCATATGAGCTTTAAACCGCACTAAACATTACTCAATTTTACACCACACTTAGTATGAATAATAGTATGCGATTTCAAACACAATCGTAACGTTACTTACATTGAAATGACCCAACATGTCCTCGGCTCTGGAGTGACCCATGAACACCGACCCATAGTAGCGGGAGATGACGTAGTGTGTGCCAGTCTCATCATCAGTAGTCCAGAATCGCAAATGAAGGTCCATTTGTTTGTTCTTTGTCGTTTTATTCAAACTTTCATCAAACATGACGACATATGGCTTCTCACTAACGCTGCACGATAGCTCCATCTTGATGAATGAAGCGATGCCATATTTGGCGACATATGCAGTTTTATTTTCACCACAGGTGAATGACTTTGCAAGCTGCGAATCGGGGAACATGGCAGCAAAGATGTCACGTATGTCCTCGTTAAATTTAAATGAATTGTGCCTCGTCACAGTATGGAGAACCCAAAGTACCTCTGCCTTTTGGGTGTCTGGCGGTGAAATGAAACTTGTTATAGCCAACTGTGAGGTGGCGTCTGAACTAGTAACGTCGTTAGGTCGAGCTGCAAACAATGCAGGGATTAACCTGGACCCGCTATGACTAGCTGCTGCAACGTACCGCTGGTGCTTTCCTCCTTTCATGTGCGACTCGACGGCTTTGAGCCCCATGGTCCCTAACGAAAAGGTCTTTTTGCAGAATTTACACATTGCCTCATTGTTATTTTCAGCTGGCGCCAACCACATCCTAAATGCATCCTCTTCCACCCACTTGTCGTTAAATTTACACTTTCCCATCTTTGCATTTTGAACCTCACCTGGACAACCGCGTAATGGCAGCACGCAGGCGCAGACCGACGTCAGCGTCTGTAGCCGACCTACCGTAATAAGCTAAAAAATCGCGGAGACTGTCATTTCACACCTGTTTCACACATACTAAATTGATCAACTATTCGATGTTTTACGGTGGACCACTGTGCTTCCTTATCGTCATTAAGCACACCGGCTGAAAATTTAATACCTACAGCAACTTTACAGTAAATTTAAGACAATTTAAGACCTTAATTTCCCGGATTTTAATTTAAGACATTTTAAGACTTTTTAAGGACCTGCGGGAACCCTGTTGTCACCAGCTTACCTGCTACTGAAAAGAGACTTCACGAAATTCAGCAACATCAGGAAGCTGATCCAGTTTTACAGCTGGTGAAGGAGTACTCTCTTGAAGGCTGGCCATCTAAAAACAGAGTGGAAGCCATGGTGCAGCCGTATTTCCAGTTTGGGGAGTTAACAGTAGAGAATGGACTGTTGCTAAAAGGCTGTCGTCTGGTAATTCCAAAGTCACTACAGAGTGATATCCTGGAGAAACTGCATGGTGCACACCAGGGCATTGCTAAATGCCGAGAACGTGCTAAGCAATCGGTTTGGTGGCCAGGTCTGAGCGCACAGCTGCAATCAAAGGTGGAAAAATGTGACTATATTGCAAGCCAAAGAAACACTTTAAAGAGACATTGATTCCCACTGAATTCCCTGAAAGGCCTTGGACAAAAGTCGGTGCAGATCTGTTTCAGTGGAAAAGAGGATCAATACTTTCTGGTTATCGACTATTTTTCCCGTTTTGTGTGAAATAGCAAAACTGTCTTCAACAACTGCTGCAAGTGTGGTAACCCATCTCAAAAGTATGTTTTGCTCGTCACGGAATTCCTACTGAGATGATGTCAGACAATCGACCACAATTCAGTGCAGAATGTTTCAAGAAATTCGCTAAGAGTGGGGGTCTCTCATCCATCCAGTCCCAGATATCCAAGCCAATGGGGAAGCTGAAGGGCAGTAAGAACGGTGAAAGATTTACTTGCTAAAGCAGCAGATCCATATCTTGCTCTTATGGAGTACGGGCAACACCATTAGCTAATGGATATAGTCCACAGAACTGCTGATGGGCCGAAAGCTTCGCACGACAATACCAGTTGTTCCATCATGTTGAATCTGGCTGGATTGACTTGGATCGTCTGAAAGCAGAGGAAAATGTAAAGAGAAAGAAACAGTTAACAGCTTAATAATAGACAGAGCACATGACTTACCACAGTTACATCCAGGTGAGCCAGTGTGGATTCGTGACACTAAAGATAAAGGGACTGTGATTATGAAAGCGGAGACTCCAAGATCCTACCTGGTGGATTCACCTAAAGGTATTCTTCGTCGGAATCGAAGTCACCTAGTGTCAACCCCAGTAGCACTGCCAGTAGAAACATTGAGTCCTAATAGAACACCTGTACTGGTAAACAAATATCTCTGTTGTGCCAGACACTGTGGATTCAGCAAATGCTCCAGTGCTCTCAGCACTCCTGAGAGAAAGATATCCTTCCAGAACAGGAGACCTCCAAGTAACCTGGAGGACTTTGGCATAGTTAGCAGTACTTAGTGTAACGAATGTAGCGGTTATTAATCAATTTATGATGAAATATGAATATATAATTCATAAGGTTATGAATAATTATGATTCATATATCGAGCCCACGGGGAATTAACATATTTGTGATTCAATTACAACGAATTATAATCAATTACATATATGATTAGTTCTGGTTCAAATAATTATTTAGAGAAACTGTTCGTTTGTCCAGCAAACTAAAGTCCCCTCACAGAATATTATAAACAGAGTTATTCTCTGGCCATGAAAAAACTTATAGCTCAAAACATAAAGCGATCGAAAAACGTTAAAGTGACTTGGTTTCAGCGAAAGAACAAACAGAACATCGAGCGTGAATAACGTTTTAATATATGCAACTACGGATACAGAGGTTATACGTCTAAATATATATAACAAGAATATACACACCTATGTACAAGAGTGAAGTAGAGAAGGAAAGAGAGAAGCAAGTAGCAAACTCACAACCAGTCCTAAGCCAGCATGAATCAGTTTCATCATCTAAGATTGAGAAACGGCAGTATACTTGCATGGTTGTGTGTGTCGAATTTCAGGTTAGCGCTGGTGCAATTCGTTGGCTTCCTTCGTTCCGCGGAAGGTTCGAACTGAGGCCTTGAGAGTGAGTTCGCTGGAAGATGGCGGTCCCGAAGCTGAGCGCGATGGCAGCGCGTGGTCACCGGAGATTCCGGGAAAAAACGTGCACGAGATGCTCGTGAGACAATTCGGGAGAGAACACCCAAGAAAGTTGTCGTCTTTGCTTTTATGACAGATAAGCCGCGGACACACCTCCTTGAGGTGGGGTAGCCAATAACATGGGCAAAGTTGGCGGGAACGCGTCCCTTTGGGTTGGCCTCACGACTTAATCCAATGATTTTATATTGACTACCAGATCAGATTTCGAAATGGAGTGCGTTCTTCACAGTATCATTAAACACATAGAAAAATGCATTTGTCAGCTGTGTGACATATATCTCAGTGAATAGCCTCGTGTCCGTAGCTTTACGGGGAGACCAAACTCGTATTAGGTCGAAAGGCATAGGAGAGAAGTTATGGTTTACAGACAAATTATATCGGTTAAATGCAACACTAGCACAAAATACACACTCATTAATAAACACTAGGAACATGAGCAAGGCAATAGGATAATACTACGTGATGGATATATTTCAGGTATATTGATATTTCAGATAGTTGTAATTTCATATCCAGTCAAAAATTTATGATTGTGTGTTTCTATATGTGGCTTGTTGTGTTTTTTGTGTGTCCCTGTGTGTGTGTGGGTGTTGAATGTGGATCTGGTCAGGTCTCTGGGGGGGGGGGTACTCTGCCTTTTGAAGTCACCAAAGGGGAAATTGCACTTATGTTTACCCCTGGGCAAGCAGGTCCACAAAGTGTCAAGTGGGCTCATCTATCCTGGCAGAGCGGATGGTTTTACAACCCAGTCCAGCATGCTAAAAGCGTTCTGAACATTCCAAAGTTTATTGATTATCCTGATACGTGTGCATACGCTACAATTGGGAGAACTGAGTGATTTGCTATGGGGCAGAATAAACCCGCACACTCAGTAGAAGGTGTGGGCAGTCTACCCCACCCTTCTTAGGGTAAAAAAAAAAAAACAAAAAAAAAAAAAAAAAAGTAATTGTGTTCTATTTCTGCAAATTTGTTATGTATGGAAATTGTGGGGGGGAACAGGAAAAGAGAGAATTTGTTAAATTGTTATAAATAATGGTTATAGAGATAACAGATTTTGTGATATTGTAGTAAATTGTAAAAGGATTCTATATTTACATTCTCATATATGTCTGATGTGATGTAAAGCACAAATCTCAGAAAGGGGGATGTAATGATATGGTTGAATATCGCCCCCTAGTGGATGAGTGG
This sequence comes from Culter alburnus, assembly GCA_028476615.1. NCBI lineage: Eukaryota > Metazoa > Chordata > Actinopteri > Cypriniformes > Xenocyprididae > Culter > Culter alburnus. The sequence goes on from JAOTNS010001275.1 coordinate 19,224, forward strand.
GGGAGGAGAATAAAAAGGTATCACATCACGTCGGTTTTGACCTGGCTTACTTCAGCACACAATAACGATAAAATAGCCATCCTAACACAACAGTTTACATGGGCTGGCATAGCAGGCTAGTGTAAATTAGCGTGAAAAACAGAATATAATCCTACAAAATGCAGCGGGCTAAAGAAAACATTGTCGGACCATACCGCCTAAAACTAAATCTTAATGCAAAGACGAGATATGACGAGAAAATAAAGGGAATCAAAGGACTGGATCCTTAAGAGCAGAGCGACTGGTCAAGGGATGTCAAACTGTTGCCCAATATCCAGCACCCATCCATCTGTAAAAAAAGACCTGGGCCTGCTGCAGCGACTTGAAGTTATTGTATAACACAGCAGGAAGACGGCATCTTGAACACTGCGTTCTTCCCTCCATGCAGAAGTCTGCATGGAGGTGTTTCTGGATCATCAGTGTTTCTGGATCATCACTGACTGAAGCACAGGCTCTACTCTCCAGTAGGGATGGGACGAAATATCGTTTGACAAAATATCGCGATACAAAACGTGACAAAACGCATCGAGGTCGAAAAAAATGGATCGCGAAATAAAGATAGATGGCACTGCTGCATGATTTGCGTAGTATATAAATAATTTAGTGTATTATATTTGTGTGTATGTATATGGGGCAGACATACAGTCTATGGTGGCAGGGTAAAAAAACTAAATGGAAAAAAAAAAATTATATCCGGGGAACGGTGCGGTACGTCGTAACGTCAAGACAGCGCATGTTGCAATAACAACACTGCAGCGAGCTAACAAATATTATTAGCATTAGCACCAACTGCCTTGCCCCCAAACAGCCGACCATGGAGTCAAATGAGGTCGAAATTGAGGACGCTCCGCCTGGATACAAGTCATATGTCTGGCAGTATTTTGGCTTTCTCATTAAAAAAGACAAAGACGGCAATCGAGTAACTGACAAGACTAAGACTGTGTGTAAGCTATGCCATGCTGTCATTCCGTACACCACATCCAACACATCAAACATGAACCACCACCTTCAACGTCACCATAAAAATGTGAAGACGGCCCCGGAGAAAACGAGCCTACCGAAGGGACAGCTGACCATGAAACAAGCGCTGACACCAACTCTACCTCCGTCAAGTCCGCGTGCAAAACAGATAACCAGGCTCATTGGCGAATTCATAGCGGACTATTTTCTTCTTTTTTTTTCTTTTTTGATATCGTATCGTGACGTATCGTATCGTGACCCTGGCATATCGAGGTGCATCGTATCGTGAGTTTAAGTGTATCGTCCCATCCCTACTCTCCAGCACAATGGTGACCTCACAAAACTCAGATAACAGAAACAGAACATTAAACACTAACAGATCTCTCTAGATCTCTGCATCTTCACTTATTACAAACCAGTATTGACTTTATTTCTTTCATTCAAATTAGGGGTGTTGCAATATACCGGTATTGACGATAACGTGATATTCAAAGCATGAAATATCGATATCGTGTTAATTTAGGGTGTGACGATATACCGGTATTGACGACAACCACAATATTTAAAATGATAGGACGCTTATGATATCATGACATGTAAATACTCCAGCGCCAGTACCTGGTTGAGCTCTCAGGTGGCAGTATTGCGCCTTAACACTGACAAACATCTGTCAAACAAGAAGACGCAGCGTGTGCAGCTATTCCGAGCGGGAGAGTGAGAGGCTCTGTCCACACCTGAAAAATGTAAAGTAAGCTCGACAGTATGGGAGTTTTTCGGCTCCTTAGACAGCCCAATCTTTTTGGGATTTGCCTAGCTACAGTCAGTGCGAAGGGTGGCAACACCACCAACCTTTTTACCCACCTCCGTGTCCATTACCCGCAGATTACGGCATTTTACAGAGAGTAAGTTGTGATAATTTTACTAGTCATGGAATGGGAAATGTTATATTAACCTGTTAACAGTGATTTTTCTGTGTTCATATATTTAAATAAAGCGTGATTCTTTTAATAAGTAGCCTACCGCGTTTTCTTTACTCTTCTTATTCAGCGTGATGTAGTTATGCATGCAGTTATATGCCCTCAAAATTCAAGATACATAGGTATGTTTTGCCCCGACAATTTTTTGTCATTATATCATATTATAAGATGTAGTTGTTTTACAATTTCACACAAGCAAGAGTGCCGTTTTTCCCAAATCAGTACAAATGCAATGTTCCTTCAACTTATTGTTAAATGAACAATGTGAGTTACATTTTAGACACAGTATTGTTAATATTGTTTTTTTCCTTTATTTCGCCAACGAAAATTTCAAAATTATGACGCTCTGTCTTGCGGCGAAACTTTGTTAGCACTTAGCTTAGCCCAGTTCATTCAATAGGGGCCAAGCAGAGAAGCTACCAAACACCTCCACGTTTTCCCTATTTAAATACAGTTACTCGAGTAGTGTAACTCGACCTAGGACGGTGACACAAAACAAAACGTTGCGCTTTTCTAAACGTGTAAAATGGATAACTATATTGTATGGCGGAATACCATAGCAATTGCTCGGGAGCACTTTGACTTGGCGCAGTAATATCTTCACTCGTGAAAAGTCCTCTCACCGGCCCCCGCTCCCTCTCCTCCTCCCTCTCATTTCCGTCAATAGAACCAACGTGACTTTTACCACCTGTGCTATTAGCAAACTGCAAGAGATCATTTGCAATGGCGGACTTTGTAGATGATTATGACTTGTTTGTAGCAGACCCAGAGCCATATCTGTTTGAACCCGAGTACACGGAGGAGGAATTAGCTCTTATGGACCGTGAGAGGGAAAAAAGATACGAACCAGAACAGACCGGAGCTGGCGAAAGAACACGGGCAAACAGCAATTGGTGGTGCAAGTGTGACTTATAATGTTATTACAAAAGTTAGGACTGTGGCTATTTATGTTTTTTATGCAAATTAAAAAAAAAAATTCATTAGTCAGTCATATCTGTGCCAGCATTTATTTGAAGATCATGTTCATGTATGGATGACACATAGAGAAGTAAAGGGAAAATACACAGTGACTACAGTAATTTGCATTCCTTTAGTACCCACCAGCTGCTGTTGTTGCCTGTTCCCGCTTTGTGGAGTGATTCTCATTGTGATCCATAATGGCTAGCATAGTGCGTGCCTTCATTGAAGGGTATTGAAAATGAAGTCGCTTTGGACAGTACTTCAAAAGGGCATTGTGAAACACCTCAAGTTGTCCTGAAAAATAAAACCAAAGAAAATGCTTTACAATGTAAAAACAAGAGCATGAAAAGTTGTGTGTTCTTTCGAAGCACTGTATATGAATGGGATGCATAGTATTATTGATCAAGTCTGGTGTTACATTCCCCCCCTCATACAGACTTATTGCAAAATAGTTTCTCAGAACCTATTCTCACTGAGACAGACTTGACTTGAACCATATTACTATTCTGCATGTCAAACTCTTTGATACACATACCTGTGTGTTTGAACAGTGTCATCTGTTGTAGGTCTTTTATGAGACGTGTGTCCATAATCATAGCTTGAAGGGCTTTGAAGGCAGGGGAATTCCCTTTTAGCCACCTCTTTGTTCTTTGTTCCTCTGCTGACAAGTCTTGATGGAAACATCTGTATTCCATTCCGTTTTCTTCCCAGCGATGAACCCCAGTGATGTGGTGTTGGAGAGACATCCATCGTCGGAGCAGCTCCTGAAAACACAAGAGCAGAGGCACACTTTTAACCGTCTGTAATACAATACAGTTGGCTTCCATGTTGAAGACCAAAAATTTGATGTACATTTGAGCTGCATATAGCATTTGATGTATATAATAACATAGAATATCACTTTGTGATGAGCTGTTTCTGTATGCTTGGATACCTTTGCATTTCCTTTGGAGGTGCAACAGCTCCTGTCACTTCTGCCGTCTCCACTTAGCTGCACTCCTTCACCGTCTTCGCTTTGGCAAATTAATCTTGCTTTGATTATGTTCTCCTGTTGTGTGTATGATTTCTCAATCACTGGGAGCAGGTAGCTTGCCTGTATGTTGTAAAAAGTTAGACTCCAGGGGCAACTGCAGGTTGAAAAGTCCAGCCCAGTCAGCTATGTCAGTGTATGTTGAGCCGGTAAAGAGAGTGGCAGCTGCTGCGAAAAGGTTATTTTCCACTATTCCACGTATATTGGGACATGACTCCCATTGTCCCATATGGGGTTCCAGTTCCAGAGAAAAGCCGGGAGCAACTCTCCCCAAGGCTGTCAGTGACAGCATTCCCTATGGCCAACAGCCCAAGCTAAGCCTAAAAGAGGCCTTCCGAAGAATGCCTTCCAAGGCTGCTCAAGGCGTCTGGGACCAGCAATCCATGGAAAGTGGTCCCTTAGAGGGAATGTGGCCAGGAAACCAAACGGAACCCCGGCCAGTCACTAGAGGGGAACGAAGTCAACCCCAACACCATCAAGGAGGCGGTACTAATCTAGTGAAAGCCAAACATAGTCTGGGCCAGCCCTGTCTGATACACAGAATCTCCAAAGCGCATTCTTCAAAGAAGAGAGCAGATAAGAGCGACTGTGAAAGAGCAGTAAGCGACTCAAACCCACGCGCAGAGATGGGCATCCTGCAGAGCGGAACTCAGCTGAGTGCTATAAACCCTCGTATTGAGGGGAGTAAAATCCACTCGTCCTAGGATCTACTCAGCATCTGATTCATCACTGAGGAGGCTGTGCACTAGAAAAACCCTGGTAACAGGGGAGCACAAACCAGCCTAGGGCTAGTCTGAACAGGAGACTTCATAGAAGTCTACAACCAATGACCAGCTTAGGGAGCTAAGCACAATTATGCAGTCAACCCAAAAGGAAGTACAAAGCTCAACCTAACAGACAGACCATACTGTAGGCACATAGTCATGGAGGCTGACCAGAAAGGGCCTACAACATAACTAAAGTTCTTACAAATTAACTAATATCACAACAAGAACCCAATTCATATGGTGGTATTCAGGATGGCCCATAAGGCCATTCGACTGAAAACATAGCATGCTGAGCGCATGACCAACCAAGTAATTAGGTAGCTGTGAGTGCCCATGAAACAGCCCGTCCAACACAATCCAATGAGCAGTGTACTCGGTAAAAGCACCTTTCTACTCTTTAAGCAAGAGGAGTACAGCGTACGCCATCACACGCTAAAGAAGGCCTACTACTTTAGCCCCATGTGGCGCCAGCCAGTGGTCATATACAAGACCGAGCTCAAAAAGGGCCAGTACTAAACCCTAAAGTTTACTGAGTATAGTATAGCTTACACAATCTGATTCAGATTCAGATATCTTATTAGTCCCCAAGGGGGCAATTCAGTTCTACAGCCAACCCATCCATTAGTACACAATAAATATAAAAAAAGTTAAAAAATGTATACAAACAATCATACCCTGACACACACATACAACACAACACACACATTCACCTGCCAGTGACAGAACAAAGCAGTGGAATACAAGAGCCATTTATGTAGTTATGAGTTCTCATTCAAGAATCTTATAGCAGAGGGAAGGAATGAGTTTGCATAACGATTCGTTTTGCGTATTGGCACATAATACCGCCGACCTGACTGCATGAGAACTAATCCATGCCTGAGCACATGATCTGGTTGGCACAGTATTCTATCTGCTTTTTGGACCACTCTTTTTTTCCAGAGAGAACAGAGATCATTTAAATGGGTACCAGTAATTTTTGAGCATACTTTAACAATGTCGCTTAAACTCTTTTTGTCTTTCACAGCTAAACCATTAAACCAACCCAAGAAAGAAAAGGTTAATAGACTCTCAATAAATGCCTGATAGAATGTACATAAAATTCTTTTACAAACCCCAAAGGAGTTCAGCTTCCTCAGTAGGTATATTCTTTGGTTTGCTCGCTTAATAATGCTATCAGTGTTCTCTCTGAAATTCAATTGTGAATCAAATACTGTGCCCAAATACTTGTATGTTTGAACCACTTGAACACCTTCATTGTGTATTACACTCAGTTTTGGTTCGTCGCTAACCTTCCTAAAATCTATTATTAATTTTTGGTCTTTGACACATTTAAGTCAAGGAAAACTGTCGTCGCACCATCTAGCAAACTCCTCAAGGGCACTGCTATGATCAGGTTGGTTGCCCTGTAAAAGGGACAACAGAGCTGTGTCATCTGAAAACTTCACTAAATAGCTGTTCTCCCAAGATGACCTGCAATTGTCAGTGTATAATATGAAAAGAAGGGGGGAGAGCACACAGCCCTGAGGAGAGCCTGTGTTTGATACGATAACAGATGACATATTTCCATTTACATAGACCTGCTGCCTTCTATTTGTTAAAAAGTTTAAGATAAGTAATAGGATCTGCTCAGGTAACTTAAAATATGAAACTAATCGTTCAATTAGAATGTGAGGCTGCATTTTATTAAAAGCTGAACTAAAGTCAGCAAATAAAATCTTACATGTGATGCAGGTTTCAAGATGTTTATACACCTTGTCAAGAATAAAAAGTTTTGCATCCTCTACACCCTTACCCGCTTGATATGCGAACTGTAGAGGATCTAATTTGTCTACAGTTAGGGGGATGATTGTGTCCTTCAAGATCTTTTCGAAACATTTCATGACCAGGGAAGTTAATGCAATTGGTCTAAATTCATTGAGGTCTTTAGGAAATTTTGTTTTGGGATGGGTATTACTGTTGATGTTTTCCATAAATCAGGTATATCCCCACTATCAGCACATTTTTGAAAGATGACTGTAAAAGCCTCACTAAGCTGCTCGGCACAATAATGGAGTGTACGCCCACAGATTGCGTCAGGACCGGGAGCCTTACCTATTTTTATACTTTTAAATAGTGTTGTGACTTTTTCCTGTTGTATTTTTATCCCTCTCTGAGGCTTCCACGTCTCTCTCAATGTGACTAGGCTATCTGAGAAGGACCTTTCGAACCTGCAGAAAAATTTATTAAAAATATCAGGCAAATCGCCGTCATCTATACCACTCAATTTTATTGGTTGCCCTGTTCTACACACAGGCTGATTAATGGCTGCCATGGTTTTAATGCCTTGCCAGGCTGCCTTTAAATCCCCACTATTATACTGATTTTCAATTTTATTCCTGTATTGGCTTTTTGCTTTCTTTATTTCATTTTTGACTTCTCTTGAGACAGCTTTTTCTCTACCAGGTCCCCTAAATAGAATCTTTTTTTTCCTGTTGATAACACTTTTCAATTCCTTCGTTACCCAAGGCTTGTTATTAGGATAAATGACCACTTTTTTAGATGGAATAATCATATCAACACAATATTTGACATAGGCAGACATTGTTTCCGTAATTTCATTAATATCATTACAAGTGTCATAAAAACAAGTCCAATCAGTACATTCCAGACACCCCTGTAGAGAGGAAATGCTGTCTTCTGTCCAAAGTTTTATGTTTTTTTCCTCACGCTCAAGACGTCTGAACGCGGGCTTATACACAGGCATCAAATAAATACTGTTGTGGTAGGAAGCACCAAGTGGCGGCATAGCCATAGATCTATAGGCTCCATTTACTGAACCATAACATAGATCTAAAGTGGTGTTCCTCTGCGTTGTAGAACAAGTTATATACTGTTCATATGATCTTAAGGTCTTGTCTAAAGTACAGTGGTTGAAATCTCCTATAAAAAACTTGGGAGCCTCTGGGCAAATAGAGTCCAGTCTGTGAGTGACATCAGCGATCACTTGCGCTGCAATTGAAGCATTGGCTCGCGGATGAATATACACAAGCGTATAAAACAGTTGTTGGAACTCTCGAGGTAAATAGAACGGCCGGAGAGACACTGTCAACAATTCAATATCCGAAGTGCATATTCTTTCTCTCACTACCACAGTGTTACAGTACCTTTTATTTACGTAGAAGGCACACTCCTCCTCCCCGACTTTTCCCAGTTGTCATCGGGTCTCGGTCCAGGCGAATTGGGCTACCAAACCCACTCAAAATCAGGTCCTCGTCCCGGTCTAACTCCCTTAGCCATGTTTCCGAGAAGGCGAGAAGACAAGTGTCTCTTATACCGGGTTTGCACTTGATCCAAGCTTCCAGCTCGTCTGTCTTGTGTCTTAGTGACTGCACGTTTGACAACAGGATTGTGGGAAGTGGGGGTAGCTTACGGCGGTTGTTGAGCCTGAGGTTTTTAAGTCTCCGATGCAGGCCTCCTCTTCTCCCTCTTTTCCGATGTTTGCTCCGTGCATGCAATCTGCACAACTCCGCCGGAATATCTGGTATAATACCGGCAGACGCTGTTCGTAGGGAGATCAGAAACTCCCGACTGTAGATAATTTCCCCCAATACTCCATACTCCGAACCGTAACAGGTGGAGAGTTCCAGCAGTAGCGTTATCACAATAGATATTGCGAACAGTTGATCAAAAGTCTTTAGAAGCCACATCTCTGGATCACTGACACTTCCATTCACGTATAAACATTAACGTCCACAATAAACACTCAATAAAACGAGTAAAACAAACAATAGATGGGCAAGCTGCTGGGTCGCACACGCACTGGAGCGCCCCGGAAGTCTCAATCTGAGCTTAGATGTACACATTCCAACAGGCAATGTACCCAGTACACATAATATGCTATCATGGTCTAAGGAAGGCCTGCAAGGCCTGCTACCCAAAGACTATAGAATAACACAAGACGTGTCACTCGTATTGTTTTGAATGGGAGAAAGTAACACGCAATATGGCGGAATAAGTCCCGCCTTCTAAATAAGAGCCAATCGCCGACTGGTAAAGTCATCGTGTCACTGCAGCGGCCGTTAGAAGCACCGGTTTCTATAGAAACAGTCAGACGCGCGCCTCCGAAATGAGGCACAAGAGACGCGCATTTAGGCCTGCGCATGCGTATTAGCTTGATCCAGCATAAAAATACAGGTTTTTTTGTCATGATTCGAACGTTTGGTAAAAAAAATTATGAGACATTTGTTGTCAGATTTCATTGGTGATTTCAAATATGAAATTTAATCGAAAGCTTGGCGAACAGCTTTGGAGCTGCATGATGGCCAGGATGCCCGAGAGGCGTTTCAAAGATGGCCGCCGAGTGAGATTACTTGTCTTAAAGGGACTTTGTGCTACCTCAAACAACATGAGCATAAGCCTGAGGCAGTGCTAGGCTAAGTGAGCACCAACCCAGCTGGGTCAACATAAAAACTGAAAAGGAGGCCTGGTAGGGCCTACTACATTCAGCACCATGTGGCTCCAGCCAGTGGTTATATAAAGGGCCCAAGCTCAAAGGGGACCAGCTCTAGACCCAACGAGCTAATTGTGGGTAACTAGCTACACAACCTGAGCTAAGCCTACACATTCCAACAGGCAATGTACATAGTATACATAAACATGCTATCATGGTCTAGGGGAGGCCCATAAGGCCTACCACCTCAAACAAACATGGGCATAAGCCTGAGGCAGTGCAAAGGTACGTGAGCCAACTCATGATCGTAAACCAACAGCGCCCGAGAAACAAGCTGTATAAGAAAGGCTACCCAAAAAGAGCCAACAATCTAACAGCATATGTAAAACAGCTGCTGTGGTCATGATCGACTGGGAGCTAACAGAGATCATACTATTCTAACCAGAATAAGTCTCTCTACACTCAACCTGAGTGTGCAATTCAACAGGTGATGCACTCAGTGAAACACAAACCCTAACCAGGGAGTACAACAAAACACCACGTTCATAGAGGCTAATCACAGCCTGCTATCACAGAAACAGGCTTTAACCTGTGGCAGCACTAGAGTAAGCTCACATATGTATGTAGGGCTAAAGCTTAGAACCCCAAAGCAAACGCAAATCCTTTGTAATACATGCCATCCAAACAGGATAAATGTTTCACAAAACAGATCTGAGACCTGTAATGAACCCCAGAGAACGAAAGCTAAAATATGTAGCATCGTAATCTCAAACTTGAATATAATTCAAGGGGCTCATGTGAAGACATTATAAGCATGACAAAAGTTCTAAAAAGTGGGGCCTAGCAGCACTGCATAACTCATCTTCTCGAAGATAAGGGCCTACCACCTGGGAAAAACAGCACCAGGAAGGCTAATAACAGCCTATAACCTGTTAACCTAAGCCATAGCACCTACATTTTCACATCGAAGGGGAAATGGGCATACAGCCCGCAACTCCCTCAGGAGGAGGCCAGAACTAGGAACTATACAACTTCACAGGGATAGTAATAATAAGGATGATGTAACAAACATACACCTAAACCTAGCTCTAGCCTAGCCGCTAGCTAAGGCCTACTGGGCCAAGCAAAGCTTGGGCTTCATTTTGAAACCTTCAAATATGAGGAGAAAATGAAGCACTGCAAGCAAACAGTGTCAGGTGGCCGATAAGCCGTCCTGCACACAAATAACTGAAGCTACTCTAACATAGGAGGCTACAAAATAGCAGCCATAAGGTGGCCTGCATGTTTTGAAAATTAGCCAACCTAATGCTACAGTTATTTTGCCCAAAAGAACCCCTTCTAACTTTACTGACTACATGCTCAGGAAAGCTATACAGGAAAAACAAGGTCTACACTTTTTATAAACATAAAAATATAAACCCAGCTTACCTTCCTGCGGCTCGTAGACCGTTCGTCGAGCCGTCCGCGCGGCCCCTTTCTTAACATGCTCTCACGGCAGCTGCAGCCTGCCGAAAAGCGCGTCCCAAAAACACAGCAGCTTCACATACCCAGCAGCCAGAGGAGCGCTCGCTATCGGACGTGGTGACATCAAACACGGATGTCACCGTCATCCAACAACACATCCTCGCCAGCCCTCGGGGAAGCCGAGAGAGAATATAATTCTCTCAAACTTCCCAACGAGCTCACCTGCGAGCCCTATGATTGCAGCCACCGTATTGCCTCAGCACACATGGGGCTAGAATCACCAGGCACAGATGCAGACACCTCCTCCCTTGGGAAGAGTGTCAAACGAGAATGGAGCGTCCCGATAGGAGAGACACTCACAGTGAACAATAGACAAATGCACACAGACGGCGCCCTCAAGCACCGTCTATGCGTTCGCTCCTCTCCAGACAGAAAAACGCCAGAAACGTGTAAATCAAGTGTCAATCCCCTGGGACATGGATGAACACATTCTCCTGAACGTTTGCAGACATAAATGGAGTAATTCCCTACTGGAGTTTGTGAAACAATGGCACGAACAAGACAGTCCCAAAAAGACGGCTGCTTCCTCAGGCGCTCCCTTTATACGTCACGGTTTGCGCCGTAATGATGTCATAGGCTGTCGCTGGCCAATAGGACTGGAGTGTTGTGATTCTTGGCATTTCGAACACCTGTCACAAGTGACGGTTCCCATTAGCGTGATCAAACGCAGAGTTGAGTTCCCTTTCGAAAGGGAATCTAATGTTAAATGTCAAGAATCAAGAGCCCATCTAAAGCAAACACTCACCTCTATAATGGTGACTTCAAAGTTTATTATTTTCTATAAAACACCCCCGTAGAAGGCGACGTTCTCGTGACCTTGCACAACATTGCCTAAATGTTCTCTAAAAGTGACAAAAATTCTGACATTGTACAGAACATTTGGGACATAAAACATCTTCTTTTGGTAATGAAAGTGCTGCAGTTCAAGGTTCCTTATATGATTTTAAGGGGACATTCCAATTTGGTTAATTTTATGGTCACATAAGAACGTTACAATGAGGATATTTGGGACATTAACTGAACGTTCCCACACGACCCTCTGTTGGTCATTTAATAATGTTCTCGATATGTTTAGGGGGACGTTCTACTTTGGTTATTTTATGGTCGCACGAGAACGTTACAATGACCAACTGAGGACCGTGTGGGAACGTTCTGTTAATGTCCCAAATGTCCTCTTTGTAACGTTCTTTTTTTGACCATAAAATAACCAAAATGGAACATCCTCCTAAAGTCATTTAAGGAACCCTGAACTGCAGCACTTTCATTACCAAAGGAGGACGTTTTAGGAATGCCCCAAATGTTCTTTAAAGGTTCTGAATTTTCGTCACCTTTAGAGAACTTTTAGGGAACGTTGTGCAAGGTCCTGAGAACGTCACCTTCTATGTGGGTTCTGTATACATTCGCGTGCCGTGAAATACTAATGTATCGTATTAAATAATAATTTACGTGGCATCTGCTCTCAAAACTTGCCAAACTATTTGGCACACTTATTAGCCTACTTATTCAGCTGACCAACTCTCAAAATCTGTGTACCGGAGGTTGCGCGCTGGACAGCGCGGAGAGAATACATAAGCTATTGTACTGAAGCGGAATCGATTCGATTCAGAATCGATTCAAAGGTCAAGTCAAGTCATCTTCATTTTTATATAGCGCTTTTTACAATACAGATTGTTTCAAAGCAGCTTCACAGTGATAATAGGAAAATGAATAGACAGAGTTTGTTTTGGTTTTACAGCAGCTCTAAGATAAAGTTTATCGAGTTTTTGATTGAATCACTTTCGTTGTAAAAATCATTAATTATTAACTTAGGGGATGCTTAAATGACACCTTTTTAACTGAAAACAGAAGAGAAACAGAAACCTTTAATGCGTTCTTGCCGTTCATTTACTTGTTTAAGGGTAGATAACACTTTGAACAATAAAGCCAGAGATGAATATATATTTTTATATTTATTGCCATCTATTACCGTCATAAATTAATTAGTCAAATAAGGCTACCTTTTTAAAATAGCTATATCTTATTAAATATAGGCCTATGCCATCTTTAAATTTAAAATCTTAAATTTAGTCAATACAATTATAGTTTGCCACTATTTAGTTTCAACCAAAGGCATCTTGCGCTGCAGAGGTGGCACAGCAGCATCTGAGGTTGTTTTCAGATGTATTAACACAATTTAATGCTGCTCAGAGAGGTCTGTAAATACATTCACACAGCAAAGCAAATAATGCAATTGCATTAATTTTATGTTTTATACAAAATGCTTTGAATACAGAAATATGAAATAAATTACAAGATGAAACGAATATGAAATATCGCCAGTAGGTGGCAGCAAGTCACTGTGTTATCGAATGAGTCATTTTATTCAATCGATTCGCTTGAAACGCTGATTCATTCAGTAATAAAAGGCTGAATCACTCAACCGATTTGTTCAAAGACACGGATTCATTCACAAATTAACTACTGGGTTACTCTGTGTGCCTTATGTTGTGAGTCGCACAATGATCTGTGACTTTGCTTTAGAAATTTAGCTGGCAGAAAAATAAAACATTGTTTTGAGGGACATACTCAGTGTTAATGAAATAAACTCTTGTGTATTGCTCAAAACAACAGTCAGGACTGCTGATCTGCACTTCATTACAACCACATTCTCTTGCGCTGTTCAGTGAGTCGCGCATTTTTGGTGTACAGATTTCAAGTGTTGATCAGGTAAATAAAACAGGCGGTGTGCCAAATAGGCTAGGGGTAGTTTTGACAGCAGATACAATGTAAATTAATTAATATTTAATATGATAAACTAATTCCACCGCACGGAAATGTATGCATAGGCAGAAGAAAGCTATGGCCTGTAGGGTTTGTGTCGAGCCATTCATTAATCTGGTTGTTTGATGAGAAATAGACCTAGATGAAATGCCCGAGTTAAAAATACATACAACTGTAACTGATGAACAATTCTGTTGTGCGGAACTGAGAAAGAACTGCTGACAGCAGCTTGATCTTCACTGTAAATACATTCTCTCTGCGCTGTCCAGTGCATTGTGCAGCTCCAGCAGAGATTTTTAGAGTTGGTCAGCTAAATAAAACAGCTGTGTGCCGAATACACAGGCTTGGAGTAGTTGTGAGAGCAGATGCCACGTAAATGAATATTTAATACGATAAATTAGTATTTCACGGCATGCGAATGTAGAAGAAAGCTCTGTCTAGGCTCTGCCCTGGCAGAGTCTGGCTGTTTGATGAGATCGAGATTAAATGTAGTTGCAATAAACTCTGTAATAATCTGTACAAATGGATAGATATAGGCTACTGTAATATGTTCAAGTTCGTGGGGAAGGAAGAGGACAGGGTCGGCTTTGACTGCTGACTGAGCTTTTATTCCCCCCTCGCCATCCGCGCGTTGGTATCCTTTATGCGGTGGAGCCACTGCAGGGGAGCGTGGTCCGAACAGAGGGTGAATTCCCGTCACAGGAGATAATAGTGGAGGGTGAGGACAGCCCACCTGATGGCAAGACACTCTTTCTCCACTGTGCTGTACTTAGCTTCTCTCTTAGAGAGCTTACGGCTAATGTACAGCACCGGCCGTTCCTCCCCCTCTATCTCCTGGGACAGGACAGCACTCAGCCCTCTGTCCAACACGTCAGTCTGCAACATAAAAGGGAGAGAAAATCAGGAGAGTGAAGCAATGGCCCGCCACATAGAGCAGCCTTCACCTGGGTAAAGGCCTGCTGGCACAGCTCCGTCCACTGGACCATATCTGGTGCCTCCTTTTTAGTTAGATCAGTCAACGGGCTGGTGAGGTCCGAATAATTAGGTACAAACCTTCTATAATATCCCGCCAACCCGAGGAACTGTCTAACCTCCTTTTTGGTCTTGGGGCGCGGACAGGTCGCAACCGCTGCTGTCTTATCAATTTGGGGACGCACCTGTCCATGTCCCAAGTAGAAGCCCAGATACCTTACTTCCATGCGCCCAATCGCACACTTCTTCGGGTTGGCCGTGAGCCCGGCCCCCCTCAGCGATCTCAGGACGGCCCTCAAATGCTGCATATGCCGCTGCCAGTCATTACCGAAGATTTATAATATCATCCAGATAGGCAGCAGCATATGCACCATGGGGCCGCAAAATTTTATCCATGAGACGCTGAAAGGTGGCCGGTGCCCCGAACAGCCCGAATGGAAGTGTAGCGAATTGGTGTAATCCGAACGGTGTCGTGAAAGCTGTCTTTTTTTGGATAATGGTGACAAGGGGATCTACCAATATCCCTTTGTTAATCCAGTGTCGAATAAAATCGAGCCGTACCGAGCAATTTGTCCACCCGTGGCATTGGATACGCGTCGAATTTCGACACAGCATTCACCTTGCGGTAATCCACACAGAACCGCAATGAGCCGTCTGTTTTGGGAACCAAAACTATCGGGCTTGCCCAGTTACTGCTGGATTCTTCTATTACCCCCATTTCAAGCATTGCCCCTAATTCTACCTGAACTACCTTTTTCTTGTGTTCAGGCAATCTATATGGCCGGCTGCTCTGTCTCGATGTGGTGCTGAATGAGGTCCATACGGCCCGGTAGGGGAGAAAACACGTCAGCAAACTCTGCTTGTAATTTAGTCAAATCAGTGAGCTGGGAGGGTGAGAGGTGATCTCCCCCTGGGGCCAGAGCGAGGGATTGTTTTTTGACATTCGCCTCTGGCCCGATGGCCAGATTCTGCCTCATTCCATCCTCCGCGAGCTTGGTGGGCCGCCCAAGGTGACCCCCTCGAGCACTGGAATTGCAGTCCGGACACCTGTCCATTAAACTTACGTTCTCAAACTGAATTGGCCCCCGCTCCTTCAGCAACAGCAGCCGCTGGCGTGACTTGCTCCACGTCGCTTCCGTCGGCGGCAGGAGTACCGGAGCTGTTGGGCCATCACAAATGGCCGGCAGGACTCCCCCAGCCCCAAGGAGCGGAAGCGCTGGCGGTGTTGTTCCGGGGTCCGGCCGACGCGCTGGAGGATGGCCTGCTTGAGGTCATTGAAGACCAGGAGGTTCTGTACGGGAAGCTGCTGCACCGCCACCTGCGCCTCGCCGGACAGTAGTGGGATCAGGCGCAACGGCCACTGACCCCGGGGCCACCCAGAGCCTCCGCCGATCTCTCGAACAAGTCCATGAAGGCCTCTGGGTCATCCTGTGGCCCCATCTTGTTCAGCGGCAGGTGGGTGGGCGCAGCGAGTGGACTGGTGGTCTTCGCACGAACCTCCCGGTCAATCCAGCTCTGGAACCTCTTGCGGTCTTCATGCTGGACTTGTACGATGGCCTCGAAATGGCACTCCTGGTCCGTATGTAGGTCCAGCAGGGCTTGATGATGTTCTTGTTGCATGACCGCGAGGGATGAGATGATTTCCGCAAACGGCTGGGCAGAGGTCGACTGCATGGCGGCGGCTCCCTTCTTCCTTCCCGGGTTTCGGCACCAGTGTAATATGTTCAAGTTCGTGGGGAAGGAAGAGGACAGGGTCGGCTTTGACTGCTGACTGAGCTTTTATTTCAATAACAAGTGTCCAAACAAAAGTCTGTGCAACGCACAACAAATAATCCACATCCACAGACGGGCTTCACTCCAGTAGCGATCTCCAGATCAGTCCCAGTGTTTCTCAGTCAGCAGTCCCCTTTCTCTCTCACAGTCCTGCTTCTCCTGGTGTTTTATCCTGTCTCCACGCCAATTACTGAATTAGAAACAGGTGTTCGTGATTTACATTTAACCCACTCACTCACCATGCGTCTCCCGGCTCTCTCTCCGGTTGCAGACTCCGCTGAACCACGCCCCCCTCGCCACAGCCACTATTCTGTTGCGCAATGCATGGAGCTGATTCTGGAGCTAAGAACTGATGGCGTGGCTTAATCTTTGGTTGACCAATCAGCGGAAAGGGGCGTTTTATTCCCGCCCATGTAGAGATCGAATATTCAAGTTGTTTATACATTTTGGTTTTATTGTTTTTCCATTTGGCGGATTAGAAAAAAGTGTGATTAAAACAAAAAAAAAAATGAAAAAACGACTTGAGTTTTGTTTATTTATGCTCATGAGGAGAGTCGAATATGTGATAAATGAATGCTTTCTTTGTTTTTTTGTTTTTTACAGGGTCCGTGTACTTTTGCGTCCATTCCTTTTTCGTTTTTTTAACCACGTCAAGAAAAACAAAAAACGAACGGTTGTTGTATTTTTAAATGCTATGGTGAATACCAAAATTTAAATTAAAACCGAATACACAAATTTCATGTGCACAAAATAAATATTGACTTATTTTGAGATTTTTATTACGTTTTGCATCTTTATAAACCAAAATTAAAAAAGGACAGATTAAAGTCGAAAAAAATGTCAATTTACAAGTTTTCTTTTGTAAAATTGTTGTTTCCCCCACACTTTCGAGAGCCATGTCTCTGAAACATGATAATACATGACTTAGGGTGAACACCTGGCTATTGATCTGTTGCAGGACAGTAGATGCGATTTTGCGAGACACATGAGACAGATACATTTACAACTATTACGCTATGTAAATATTGATTTACATTTGTTGGCAAACTTGGCATATGTGCCGATTAATATTTCTGCCGGTAGGTGCCTATAATGCGCTCTCGTGATACAATAATGGGCTCTCGACATTTTTATATTATAATAACGCCATAAAACCCGCATTAAATGAACTATTAACGTGTGAAGAAAGTCGTGTCTGAATTTCGCAATTTTGTATTGGTTAAAACAAATGGAGAATATCTCGTTTTTCTGTCCCGCAAAAAATGCGAGACGGGTGGTCACCCTATCTTGACTTGATTTCCACCCCGTTCTCACTCACGAGGGGTCCGATACTGCCGCATGTCCAAGAGATACTGGCAGCAAACGTGGGACATTCTAAGTGCTTAACGTGAAAAATATTAATGTGGCTTAATGGTGATATTGGAGGAGCAAATTCACTACACCTTATAAGCAGCCCACTATGAACACAATTAATAACACGTTAAGCATTTTCCTAGAAAATAAAACACAGTTATGAAGAAAACGCTAATGCATTAAGACACTGATATTAAATTACCAATAAAGATGTGCAGACAAGCAGGTCAGGCCGAAGGCAACGCGCTTTCAACGTTCAGCGTTTTCCACTTGTAGAAAACCGTTATAAACGCATAACTTTATATTTTCCTTCCATTAGTGTTAATTTCATCACCTATTTTTAATTTAGTCTTAGTCTTAGTCTTGTGCAAAATGTCCTTGTTAGTTTTAGTCATATTTAGTCATTCACATATCTTTTTTTGTTAGTCAAGTTTGTTTAGTCGACTAAATGTCTCGTCATTTAAGTCTAGTTTTAGTCAAAAGAAAACTTGACTTGGTTTTAGTCTTTCTTTTAATTTTAGTCTAGTTTTAGTCAAAAAATTGTAGTCTTTTTTTAAAATAACACATTACTGAGACTACTACTGATAAACATTTCAGTAAAAAAAGTGTTTCACATATCTCAAACATTGGTTAAATGTCATAATTACCTGACAAAATACACTTGTTGAATGATTTTTGTTGAAAGCAAATGTTAAACGTGTCTGGTTTTCAATTTCTGATTTAGGAGACACATTCACAAATGATTAACCTGTTCTGAAGAGTATTTTATTTTAACCAACAATTCAAAAGCTGGGGCCCAACAGACTCCGACTGACAACTTAAGTTACAAAGGTTTTTAAAACTATTTTGGTTGCCTTGCGTCTCATGTTTCTGTTCAAATCAGAAATAAAATAATATACTCAGAAAAACTGAAAAGAATAGGCCTACTTTACTGTGGGCCTAAAATACAACCTATTTACAGTCTAGGTTGATCTCTTGGGAAATAACAAATAAGATTTAAAAAGGCTTTAACAAGGCTCAACAATTAACAGTTCTGCTGTTGTTACTACAGCTGCTGATACTAAAGCTTACTACAGCTGCTGAAACGTCCACTTTTGGAATGAATTAAACAATCAAGTTCAAAGGCAAGATTTGCAACAGAAAGCAAAATCCAAACCATTGAGGGTTATTTAAAGTAAAAGAAAAGAAAAAAAAAAAAACTTTAACCAGAGCAGTATTGCAGTTATCACTCCAGACTTTGTTAAGTTTTAGAAAAGCACTTCTTTCGAATGTAACTCTTGCTCTGTTGCGGCGGCCACTTGAAAGGTCTCCAGTTAAACTAAAGACCCGCTCTACAAACGCTTCGGAAGCTGGCATTGCCAGAAGGTCTAATGCCAGGGGTTTCAGCAGTGGATACATGGTGGAGCTTTGAGAAGACCAGAAATTCATGCCGGATTCTTCTGGGTTTGCATGGGACAGGGATTCTTTGAATTTTGGACCTCTTGTCTGATGGAGGCCTTGGAGGTCTTTGGCTTTGATGGCCGATGGGCACTAAAAAACCTGAATCTAGCCCGCTTTTGCAGAGGCGCCTCTGAGACCTCTGCATTTCCAATGTCCTCATCATCTGTCACCTCTTCCTGGTATGGTACACTGCAAGTGATGTACTCTTCAGCTTTACTGAGGAGATTCTGTATGCCGTCATTATCATTGTCAATCAGGGTCTCTGCTGACACACTAGCGTCAACAAAACAAGCAGCTGCAGCAAGAGGAGAAAAGTTGCTTGCCGACACATCCAGAAAACAGCTGAAGCGTAAATCCATGTTTGCAGACATCTTCTGTGCCAGTGTAGCTACATCCCTGTAGCTCCTGGCATGAGCAAGGGAGAGTCTGAAAGGTGGCTCCTCAAATCCAGTATTGCAGGGACAACCAGGGAGAAACAACACGTGTCACTTTCAAGCACCTTGGTGTGTTCTGCAAACGGAAGGAGCAAATCTTTGAGGATGGCCACCTTCTGCCATTCACTGGGCAGCAGGCAGTCCCAGCCCATGGTGTCAGCCACCGATGTCACGTGGTCCTTTACTTCGAGTAAACGAGACAACATCAAAAAAGAACTGGACCATCTGCTTTCACAGTCTTTGATGAGAATGAGTCCACATTGTTCCAGCAACCGTTCTGTGGCAACAGATGATTTGCGAAACTGTCTCACCAGATGCTGGACCTTGTCCAGTAGACGTTTGATTGCTTGTTCCTTTTTGACCATGTTGACGACAAGCTGAAGGGTATGGACCACACATGGGGTCCTGGTCCTCTCCAAGGTTCCATATCTTATAGTCAAGTTTAACACAAAACAACAATTATTTTCATTAAATCCTACAATAACTATTAATCTATACAATAGCACTTTATCACTACATAAAATTAATTAAACATATTTATTTCAGATTCTTTTTAGATTCAATATCAAATATCTATTACAGTGAACAAGCTCTCTATAATATAAAAAACACCATTCACAGACTGACCTTTCGTCTGCCTCTTCCTCTTCATCACTATCCTTGGAATCGTTCTCATCAGAACTGGTGTCCTCTTCTTCAACGCAAAATGCAGAAACCATGTTGCTTCCATTATCAGTATTATCATGATAATTTTTTCCTTTGGGATCCCCCATTCTTCTGTGCATTCCTCCACAAGAGTGACAATAGAATTAGCAGTGTGTGGGTGAACCATTTGCTTTAGGTTTAGTAGAATGTGTTCAGCTTTACTGTCCTGAACATTGAAATAGCAAGCACTGACAGCCAAGAAGGAGCTGTGAGCCCCTTTTTAGTCCATATGTCAATGCCAATGGTTACTTTGCGGGCCATAGCCAGTCTGTTTTTGAATTTGACCTTTTCAGCTAGGTACATTTGGTCCACTAGATTTGTAATTTTGGTCTTTTTTGGCACAGTCAGTCTTTTATCTAATTTCTCCATCATGTTGATGATATCCTCATCTTCTACTGTCCGTGGAGGGTGGGCTGTCCGAGCTACCCATTTAGCTATAGCCTCCTCTTTAATGCGTTGTTCCTGGGAGTCTGGCTTGTACTTGATGTGAGAAAAGAATGCACCTGACATAGATGGCCTCTCCTCTTTCCTGGCTGGTTGCTTGACCACATCTGGAAGCTATTGTAAGAATAAATACAACAAGGCCTCATTAAATGCAATAATATCAGGAACACACGTGTTATAGTGGAAATAAATAACTTAATGAAAAGCCTAAGATCAAAACTGTGTGTGTATATATATATATATATATATATATATATATAGCGCAAATTACCAACTTAATGCAAGTTATACATGGTATTGCACAACACACCATTATTGATGATATTTGGAGCATTATTACATGTAATTGTTAAACTTGATTCCCTTACATATACATTTGCTTTAAGCCTAATTATTAATTTTGATTATGATGTGATTGTGACAGGGGTTGTTACAATAGGACCAGGCAGGAGACAGAAGATAGGAATAACAGGTTGTTTATTGAACACAAGCAGAGTATAACGATGCAGACAGGTGAGTAGCAGATGCACTTTGGTGATGTACGAGTGATATGGAGAATGACACAGTCCTTTGTGTTTGCAGAGTGACAATGGAGAATGATACTTGCTGAATGGAGTTGATGACTTCAGACAACACTTCACGCCAGATAGGAATTGAGGAGAGGAGCTAGGAAACCCGGAGTACAGGTAAGTAGCAAGAGGAGTCCTTGAGGTAAGCATTCAGGTAAGTCCTTTGATGCAAACGAGACCGGACAATGTGACTGTGTGTGAGTGTGTCTTAAGTAGTGCTGGTGATGAGTGTGCTGATGAGGTGCAGGTGGCGGTGATCAGAACTCAGGAGATGGTGTGCGCTGTGATTGGATGGTAAATGGCGTGGGCTCTTGGACATCGCGCACTCCTTGCATCCCTGCACGTACCTCCTGACATCGTTGGCCATGTTGGGCCACCAGAAGCGCTCTTTTAGCAGCAAGAGGATCTCATTGACCCCCGGGTGGCCAGTGCCAAGTGAGGAGTGTGCAGAGTGGATCAGTGGGGTGCGTCGTGCTCGGGTGATGTATTGTAAGCCCTCGGGACAACCTGGCGGAGTGTTGGTGGAGGCATTGGAAGGAGGGAGAGTTTCTGGAGTCCAGGTTATGGGGCTTACGAACAGGTTTTCAGGCAGGATGGGCTCAGGTTCTTTACTGACCTCGTCAGGAGCATGGATTCGGGACAGAGCGTCAGCCTTGACGTTTTTCGGACCAGGGTGGTAGGAGATGGTGAAATTGAACCTGGTAAAGAAGAGGGCCCATCGGGCTTGTCTGGGGTTAAGTCTCTTGGCGGCTCGAAGGTATTCCAGGTTCTTGTGATCGGTCAGTACTACGAAGGGGTGCTGAGCTCCCTCTAACCAATGCCTCCACTCCTCTAGAGCCAACTTGACGGCTAGAAGTTCCCGATTGCCGATGTCATAGTTCATCTCCGCCGGGTTGAGCTTACGGGAGAAGGCGGCGCATGGATGGAGACGGCTCGGGTTCCCCTGCTGCTGTGAAAGGACCGCTCCAACTCCGGTGGTCGAGGCATCGACTTCCACGACGAAGGGCTTGTCGGGATCTGGGTGTACCAGGAGTGGAGCGGTCGTGAAGGCTTGCTTGAGTGTCTCGAAAGCTTCGGTGGCAGCTGGGGTCCAGGACAGAGACTTGGGCTTATGGCGGAGAAGACTGGTGAGTGGACTGGTTATGGAGCTGTAGTTGTGAATAAACCTTCGGTAGAAATTGGAGAATCCGAGGAAACGTTGAAGTTCTTTGATCGTGGTGGGTGTTGGCCAGTTTCTGATGGCTTCCACCTTCCCCTCGTCCATCCGGATGCCACTGTGATCGATGTTGTATCCAAGGAACTGCACTGAGGGCTGATGGAAGGTGCATTTCTCGGCTTTGAGATAGAGTTGGAAAGCCCTCAGGCGTTGCAGGACCTCCGCAACGTGGCGTTGGTGGTCGGCCATACTCCGGGAGTATATCAGGATATCGTCGATATAAACCAGCACGAACTTATGGAGGAACTCCCGGAGCACCTCGTGAATGAAGTCCTGGAATACGGAGGGGGCGTTGGCCAGGCCATACGGCATGACCAGGTACTCGTAGTGGCCAGTGGGCGTGACGAAGGCGGTCTTCCATTCGTCCCCCTCACGTATTCGGATCAGGTTGTAGGCGCTGCGGAGGTCTAACTTGGTGAACACAGTGGCTCCGCGGAGGTGTTCCAAGGCCGCAGGGACGAGAGGAAGGGGATAACGGAACTTGACAGTGATGGAGTTTAGAGCACGGTAATCAATGCAGGGCCGCAAGCCTCCGTCCTTTTTGGCCACGAAGAAAAAGCTGGAAGCAGCAGGGGAATTGAATGGTCGGATATATCCTTGAGCCAAAGCCTCCTCGATGTACTCCACCATGGCCTTCTCCTCCGGGATGGATAAGGGGTAAATTTTACCCCGTGGCACTGACTCACCCGGAAGCAGGTCGATGGCGCAGTCCCATGGCCGTGTGGGGCAGCTTGGAGGCTCTCTTGGGGCAGAATACGTCTTCAAGGGGGCATAACGGGTCGGAATGTCCACAGATCGCTTCTCGAGCGGGCTCTCGATGGACGTTGCACAGACTGGAAACGGATTGGAGCAAGGAGACTTGGGAACAGGCAGGGTGGAGAAACACTCGGAGAAGCAATGGTCGCCCCACTTCAGGACTTCCCCAGTGTTCCAAGAGAGGATGGGATCGTGAAGCTGCAACCACGGGCGCCCTAGAATCACGTCAGCGGTGGAACCCTCCAGAACCAGTAGTTGAATGAATTCTTGATGAAGAACGCCGACTTGAATGTGGATGGGTTTCGTAATCCGGTTGACATGTCTCGATTAAGGTTTTCCAGTTATGGCTTGGATCTGGTAAGCTTTAGGTGTAATCTGGGTCTTGATGTTGAGTTGCTGACAGAGGGCGCCGGAGATGAAGTTTCCCGCTGACCCAGAATCGATGAGGGCACATACTGGAAGAGAAATATCAGCGGCAGTAAGTGTGATCGTCGTGGTGAGTGGCTTTGAAGTCTGGAGAGTTGAAATAATGGCACTCACCCATAGGACGTGCAGGACGGGTAGGACATGAGGAGAACATGTCCTGGTAAACCGCAGTAGAGGCAGAGATTCTGGTCAGCCTTCTCTGTCTTTCCTCAGAACTTAACCGAGATGATTCAATTTGCATGGGTTCAGGAACTGGTTCTGGAGTGCTGACTGATTCTGGGCGGCAGAGGATGGTGTTAGTGAGACTCTGACCCTGGTGCTCTTCGAGACACGACTGCATACGAGTGGCGAAGCATATAGACAGCTGGATGAAACGTTCGAGCCCGATGGTATCCTCGTTGCAGCGAGAGCAACCGCACTTGAGGATCCAACCTTGACGGTATGACGTCAACAGCGCTTGTTTCATTCCATCCACTCCGGGCAGCCAGGGTTCTGAATTGTAAAGCATATTCGTTAACAGACAACTTTCCTTTGTTTTAATCTGTAAAGCTTCTCACCAATGAATGAATCCCAGGATGGTTTTCAAACACTTCCCTGAAGTGTTCAACGAAGCCAGCATATGTGTGTGTTACTTGATGCTCTGTGACCAGATAGAATCGGCCAATGCAGCGCCTGAAAGGTGAGAGATAATGTACGCTACCTTGGAGTGTTCGGTGGGAAAATAAGCGGTTGCATCTCCAGGATCAGAGACACTTGCAGAAGAAAGCCGTTACAATCCTCCGCCGCACCAGTGAGGCGCCGGTTGGGCCATGGGACTGAAGTGCGCTACAGGAGAGAAAGTGGCGGTGGATGCGGAAGTGATGATGGGTGCTGGAGCTGGTGGTGGGTCTGGGACCGGTGGTTGTACTGCAATGTGCGGCAAAAAACATCTACCAGCTCTTGGAAAGGATCGGGTTGACTCATGCTTGTTCGCTGTTATGGTCGGTCTTCTGTTACAATAGGACCAGGCAGGAGACAGAAGATAGGAATAACAGGTTGTTTATTGAACACAAGCAGAGTATAATGATGCAGACAGGTGAGTAGCAGATGCACTTTGGTGATGTACGAGTGATATGGAGAATGACACAGTCCTTTGTTTTGCAGAGTGACAATGGAGAATGATACTTGCTGAATGGAGTTGATGACTTCAGACAACACTTCACGCCAGATAGGAATCGAGGAGAGGAGCTAGGAAACCCGGAGTACAGGTAAGTAGCAAGAGAGTCCTTGAGTAAGCACGGTAAGTCCTTTGATGCAAACGAGACCGACAATGTGACTGTGTGTGAGTGTGTTTAAGTAGTGCTGGTGATGAGTGTGCTGATGAGGTGCAGGTGGCGGTGATCAGAACTCAGGAGATGGTGTGCGCTGTGATTGGAGGGTGCTGGAACCTGGCGTGTCTGTGACAGGGGTGTGGGAAGAGGTTTCAGGTTGGGGGTGCTTTTTTTTTTTTTTTTTTGAGCCGCATGTGGACGAATTCTTTCTACGCACACACCATTTTATTTCTCGATAACAGACCACTGCTAACTATAACACACCGTTGCCATGAAAAACAGCGTTGCCATGGACACACAGGATTCTAACCGTAGAGACGGAGCGCACTATTTTCTTTAGCGGAAGCAATACAATCGTTTTTAAATCAATAAACTCCTTTTTAAATCATCATTTTGTGTCAAATTATTCATTTATTTGGTAGGTAGCAATGTAATAAGCGGGATCCGCTTCGCGTCGGGGTCCTAATCAGCCTGTTGGGGTTGTATTAACTATAACAACCGCCTCGCTCTACATTATCCCTTACATAATTTAACATAAAAATAAAACTTTTTAAATGGCCAACTCAGTGTTTATTACAAATAAATGTTAATGAACAAACATGCATTTACAGCACCCCCACTTTCCGCGCCCGTGATGTGAAGACCCACACATGCATGTGGCAAAATAAGTAAGTTAACATAAAATATATATAAGTTAACCTGCTTAATATGCCAAAACACCATAGCTAACTGGTTGATTTACAGCGTAGATGCCTAAAATCAGCATTAGCTTATGAGACGTTAATTTAGGTTAACTTACCTGAATGTGTGGGTGGTATAGCCTTTAGATGTCGTTTAAGGTTGGTGGTGTTTTCCCCCGGAATTCTTTGTCCGCAGTGTTTCCCGTCAGTTATGATGACACATTCTGACTTTCTGTCAGTATCATTGTACTTAAAATGCGACCAAATATCGAGCCTCTTCCTTCGACCTAGCATGTCGTCGTCGTTCGTCACTCGTCACTCGTGTTCGCTTTGGCTGTTGTGTGTTCAGCAGTTTCGTGTTGCAGCCACAAGGGGTATGAGACCTGTAACTGGAGCAACAGCGCGAAGCCCCGAACTCGTTCTGAATATTTTAAAGGCGTAACAGCTGATGAAAAAGCAGAGACGATTGTAAACGAAAATGAAGGAGATTTTATCTTAGTTTTATTTATACAAAAACATTTTTGTCTCGTCTTTTTTTGTCAACAATAATGCATGTTAATTTAGTCTTAGTCAGCGTTTTTGGACAGTGGTGCAGTCTTGTCATCGTCTCGTCTTAAGCCGAGTTCAGACTGCACGATTTTTCCCGATTTGGCTCGCCGACAGGTTTTGAGAAATCGCGACAAATGCCCGAAATCACAGGCAATCGGCTCGTTCACGCGAGTGACAATCACTCAGTGTGAATGAACAAAGACGCGTTCTGAGAGAATCGCTGACGAGTCGCCGACACCCGTGAGATATTTGGCATGCTAAATATCTGGACCTGTCGGCGATTCAAAATCCTGCAGTGTGAAAAGTGTTCTGACTGAAAACTACATCGGCGATGACTGACAGCCAATGAGAGAGCAAGATACAGAGCAGCGGGGAGTTAGGGGAGGTTATAGACTACATATCAGCAAGCATGGCTTCGTTCAGATAAACAGTACAATTTATCAAACAGAAACAAAGCACAAACATTTGCTGGACCATCCGCAACAGCAGCACATCGAAAAGTTATTTATTTACCTCCAACTCTCGTTGCAGAACACACAATCCACAGTCTCCCCAACCATTTCCTCCTCCATATTTCTTTTCTTGTTTTGCTGCAAATCAGCGCACAGGCAATTCGTATTGCAAGCTTCTTGAGGGCTACCGTTTTTAATAAATAACTCCGGTCTTGCAGCGTGATATCGTGTTGTTTCCTTGTCACATCTCGCGTGTGTTTGGTTGTGAAACGTAGTTTGCGTGCCAGACAGAGTTGTGGCGATTCTTCCTATTGTAAAGTCATGCAGTGTGAAACCCTTCTATCGCCGATCCATCGTGCAGTTTTGAACCAGCAGCGACTGAATGCTGGCCAATTAGACTGTTCTTTTCATGCCGTGTGAAAAGAACAGTGACCCGACTACTTTGAAAATCGTGCAGTCTGAACTCGGCTTTAGTCATGAAAAAAAGGTCGTTGACGACATATTTCATCTCGTCCACAAAATTAACACCACCTTCCATTTTTTTACGTTGCAGTTATAGCAGATGTAGTGATGACAAGAAAATGTGTGAGAAAATGTAGTTTCTCCTGGTTGTTGTTTTAGTAGGAAAGCCACGTAAAGCGTAATGTCCAGCGACCCAACCGTACGCATTGCTTTCAATGAGAAATGAGAAATATTTCATGTCAGACCTCCAATGAGGCAAGGCATGGGAATTTTGTCTTCACGAAATCACATAATCGGGTATAATTTTGTCTCATAAACAAATGTTGGTATATTTTCAATTTGAATAGCATAGCTATAAAGTGATCCTAATCAAACATTTTTCTCAATATAAAACTATGTAAAACACCTAACCGAGCCAGAACAAAAAAGTCAGTAATTTAGATAGTTTTGGCCTCTATTCATGTGGCGGGGCGGGGTGTATTTTCAGACACAAGCCCAAGGTTTGTGTTCACTAATAATGAAGTCCGACTACGCCACCCAATGGATTAACCCCAGGGAAAAAAATACTCAAAAAACCACCCAATTGGGGAAGATAGCACAGGTTCGGTTCCTCTCAAATGGCCAGAGACAGGAGTATTGATATTTAAAAAAAAAAAAAAAAAAAAAAAATGTTATTAATACAAAAGTTAAATACAAAAACAAGGAAATCCCAGAAAAATACACGAACCCCACTTCAAACACAAGAACACAAATTACAAAAAGAGAAAGATATCAAACAAACCAACTTGAGGTAGTATGTATTTGTGTATGTATTTGTGTAGTATATTAAAACAAAGACGGAGTCTTTGCATGCTGGGATCAATGTAGAGTTGGGTTTCACAAGAGCACACTCCACGCGCACACAACACCCGTGCACTCTAATCACACTATCAAACACTCAGGGTACACCGCACAGCACAGATGAAGGAGAACCACACACAGGAGAAGATCAAACCCCCCTGGGACCCAGCTCTGCAATAATCAAAGAAACTGAAAATAAACTGGGCAGAAATGGCAATATGAACATCAGAAAGCAGCATCCTCACATAAGTGGTATCAACAAAAAACATAATGAGGAGAGCAACGTACCATAAAATCAGATTGCTACTCACCTGAAATTGTTACAAACGCAACTTTTATACATAGATCCCACCCGATTTGATTGCATGTCATAGATTAAACATGCACATATCGACCAGATTTTTTTTTTTTTTTTGTGAAACTACAAAGAACAAAACTCAAAGTCAATAATCAAACAAATTCCCACAAACTTAAAGAAAAACCCAAGGTTAAATATTTAACCATATAACCTAATAAAATAAACCAAAACGGGAAGCAGGTCCTAGAAAGCACGTAACAGAATCAAACCATCAGTCCCCGTTATAAACGTTGATGACTTCGTCGCGCGGGCTGTATGGACCGCCGTCTGTTACCCGCGGCGAAGACAGCAGCAAGTGCTCACGTAGCATCAAACAATCACGGCATCACGATCACGGCACACACACTCACAACATAGAACGAAAGGGATAATCCTACCTAGAACAAAGGAGAATTTTAAAAATGATAATATATGCCACCCGATATAATTGCCTTTAAAACATCTTGACCATCGAGGATATCACAGCCGCATAAAATGCTTCATCGGCACTGCTTGTCCAGTCATACTCCACCGCTTACCACATGTGTACAGTAGTCATGTAGACTAATAGGCAAGAAAAAAGTTATAATATCTATACTCCTTTTATAACTAACCCGCAGCGAGCTATTAACTTGCATACCTAGAGGCAAACAGTCACAAACCACTAGCATCACAACAAGGGCATCAGACACCAGATATAGAACTGCACTCTAATAAATAAACATTTGCAGATTATGCACGCCAACTGTCTAAGTCCCTATAAAACACAGCACAAGCCACACTTACCCCACAGCCACCCGTCAACACAGCCAAAACAACAGGGAGAAACGGCGTGTGACCATCCCAGTAACAGCCATCGCCTTTAATAGGAGAGTACTATTCCACTGATAGGCAACACACTCGCTGTCCAATCACCTAAGCCTGTTTACTTCACATAAACAGAAGTAAAACAAAATGACTGATTGAGACCCCAAGGCGGGAATCGCCCATGTTGAGCGCTAAAACACAGTGCTATAAGGTTTAGAAATTTGTAAATTTTAGGTTCAAATATTAATGTACAAATAATAATATTACATTTAATGATGAAAATGATCATGATGTCTTTAGGCCGGCTCTGACGCGAGTCATTCTATTGACGCCAGAGGAAAAGGCCACTAAGGGCGCTTTAGCGTCTGTGTGTATGACGCTTAAAACACTTGGAAATTAAATTTGAGCATTTACATATAAGAGGGTACCACTTGTATTCTTAATGTTATTTTTAATAAAATATTAATCTTGCATAAAGAAATGGCTGTATCTGCTAATTTATCATTCTCAATGTTAAAAAAAAACAAAGAAAACCGCATTTCCAATATTTCTTTTTCTGGTTTAAAAAGGCAAAAACGAATGGACGCAAAGACACGGACTGTACTGGCCCCGTCTCAATCCCCTTTTCCACCAAGACAATTTGCGTGCTGTTCGAGCAAGAGCCTAATGTTCAAAATCAGTTCTTTGTCTTTCGACGCCCAAAGCACTCAGCCCGAACCAGGAAAGTGTTTCATAAGTAGCACCAAACCATGCTGGGCTAGAAAGTAAGAACTTCTTGCATCAGGGGTTGGTGAGGTGGGTTATCATGACCAACAAGACGTGTACCCGGCCATTTGTTGAAATGCAGCTAACTCGGCTAATAGCACTCGATGTATCTCCGTCTATATAACATAATTACGGCGAGCCAGGTTTGATGCCGATGTATGTTTTGCAAGCCATGACATGCCGGATTGTTTGAGGAAGGCTTCGTTCGAGATGCATCAAACAGCGCGGACCGCTTCGGCGGGTGACATCGGCGTGCCGCGTGTCCACGGAGCGTTTTGTTAATAG
>JAOTNS010001276.1:0-86736 GCA_028476615.1 Culter alburnus
TCAATTTTTGTTGTTTTTATTTTTTTTTTTGTTTGTTTTTTATGTTTTGTTGATTATGAAATGTCCCTGATATACTAAGTCTGGGAGCGGGGCAAGTGCATTAATGTGTTCATTTAAAATTATTTTTCACTGTGATTAATTAATAATTTCCACATTAAATCAACAGCCCAAATTGAAATATTTCATTAGCTCATTGAACAAGCTTACTCAAGGAAAAACAGTTGCTAGCAAGCAGCTTGAGCCAAGACGAACAAACAAGTTCATCACAGCAAGTTCAGCTCATTCGGACATCTACCACTTATTACACAGCTTTCACCACATAATAATGATGGGGATGTAAAATATATATTTAAAAGGAAACCATTTTAAAAACCTAAACATTTATTACCATTAACGTACAAAACAAGTGTTCTGGCAACAAAACAAAACTATAGCAATATTAACATAGGCCTACAGAATTCCTCCGATTTAATTTAAAATACAGTCAAACATTGAGAGGCAAGATGGCGGCAGCTCTGTTCGAATGAGAGAGAGACATTAACAAAAACCTCTGAATGACGCAACTCAGACCTCGGAATCAAGCATTTCAGAGAGGTGCGTAATATAAGTATTACATTAAATATTGAATTACCTGCCAAATACCTGTAAACTCCAACTTCACAAAGAGTAAGAAACTCCTCAACTCCAGGAATATGAACAACCATGTAACGTCCCTCCATCCCGCCACATGAGTAAGTGGCTGTGGCACTGGCTGCAAGATTATAAATTACACCACATCTACAGACAGAGAGATTATCTGTTATCGGGGTCACACTTTGGTTTAGAGTCCAATTCTCACTATTAATCATACGACTTTTGACCAATTAAGTTTAGATATTGGGTGAGATTAAAGAGTTAGTTCACCCAAAAAATTTAAATTATCTCATGATTTACTCACCCTCAAGCCATCCTAGGTGTACATGACTATCTTCTTTCAGATGAACGCAGAGTTACAGTATATTAAAATAATATTCCGGCTCTTTCCAAGCTTTATAATGGGAGTGAATAGTAACCGTGATTTTAAAAACCAAAATTGACGACTCATAAAAACAATCCATACGGCTCCAGGGGGTTAATAAAGGCCTTCTGAAACGAAGTTGATGCAAAAACTTGAGAAAATGAGATCCAGGCAGTCCAGCAATGATTATGTCAGATTAAATTTGAATAAGGAATAACAAATTTATTAATTAAAAATTATAGAGACAAAAAATTAATTAATTAATAATTAATAATAAAATTTAGAGTATTGTAAAATCCAGAGTATTGTATCTAATAGATGAAGATCAGAATATACAGAAAGAAGGAACAAAATTAAGACACTTGCAGAATGAAATGAGAGATAGAAGAGGAGAAGCAGAAAGGCAAAGGGAAGCAAAGCAAAGGAAAAAGCTAAACTATCAACGACTCAGTCCATTTTATACCATAAGCATAGGGAAATTTACATCCCACTCAAATTTATGTTTTGTTCTTATCAGAAAAGGTCAAATGGATTTACCCATTATGTCATAGGCTGGACAAGTGTCAAAAACAAATATAGGGGTTCTTTTGACACCCTTAAGGGAATTTTGCAGATCTTACATTATCACGTCAGCAGAAATAATAACGGACATGTTTCGATATAAAAAGTACATGATCAAATGAGCAACTAATTCTGAAAAACATCACTTCTGCAGTACTTGGCAAACGTCCAATATCTAACCACAAATGTGTCAACGTGACCTGTCACATTGGAATACTTTAAGAATAATTTAATATAACAAGCATACATACTCTTAAATATAAAAGAATAATAACCATAAAGGAGTACAATAAAAAGTAAATACTTGAAAATATGATGAGAATTATATATGGATTAGGAGTACATGAATCTATGAAATCAAAAGTAATTATTAACATAAAATATGAATAAAATGCATGAATATGAATATTGACCATTTTGGATCCACCAGAAGTGATGTGTTTTTGTAAGAAAAATATCCATATTTATAAACTAGAATCGCTGGCTTCCGTATGCAAGTCGATTCCGGTGGACCTGACCAGAAGCGCAGAGGATAGAGCAAAACAAATCACCGGTCACAAATTAGAAGTCTAAAACAAGAATTTTTAGAGGAGCTTAAGTTTGTCGCCCAGCCTTATTAGTTTGAACTGCAAGAGGTGTCTACTCTCACATAAGCTTACGCTACTCCTACATCCTACATCATGCATCAAGTCAGAGGTCACACTTCTGCTTGAACTCGACTTGCACATGACCGCTGCCAGAAGCCAGTGATTATAGTTTAAAATCTCTTAAATCTTTATTAACCCCCTGGAGTCGAATTATGATGGATGGATGTGCTTTTTTGCCTTCAAATTCTTGAGCCCCATTCACTCTCATGATGAAGCCTGGAAGAGCCAGAATATTTTTAACATTACACCGATTGTGTTTGACTGAAAGAATAAAGTTTTGAACACATAGGATGGCTTGAGGGTGAGTCAATTATGGGATAATTTTTATTTTTGGGTGAACTAACCCTTCAAGGGATATAGAATATGGTCATGCAGAAAAAGTCATTAATAGAGTATTTTACTTTAAAAGTACTAATAGCCAATATCCTAGTTATCGGTTTCTGTTCATCTGCAGCCACATTAATCAAAAGAAAGCCTCACATGGTGTTGTTGTAGACATCAGGGAAGTTCCCGATGCGAATCACTGCCCCGTTTAGCCTCGAAGCAAACGCGTTTCTGTTAGTGATGGTCACCCTGTTCACTCTGTATACCTTCAGTAGATCCACTCTCCACCACGGGTCAGTCTCAAATTTGGTGTGGGCCCAGGTGGTGAGCAAACCATCAATAGCACGTGTAGATACCCAGTCTTCATAATTTGACGACTGACTAGTTTTGCCCCAAAGTGCTGCGTTCTCTGGAAAATGTTTTAGGGACAAAGAGAAAATTGCCACCATCGACCATTAGGTCTCACTGAGGATTTTTAAAGCATCTTACCAAACTAATCTTTATTACTCATGTCTGCCACGGGGGTCAGAAACTAAGGGTTAAGGTGGCCACAGGTATTTAAAATGAAGGGGCAAAAGAATGATCCTTTTTTATTTTATTGGTTTCCAACATTTCTCATTTAATGGGTTTGATGTGATATATAGAGTAAAAAAGGGATAACAAAAACTGCCTTAGAGCTTAATACATTTCTAAGTGCTTTTATATTTGCCAGTTCAAACAGACAACACACAACATGAGTAAAGTTGGAATAAAATAAATGATTCTTACCTTCTTGTCCATTTGTCATTTCCTCAATCAATAAAAACCCTGTGGAGTGAGTATCAGAGAACCAGGTTTTGTTGAATCACATTCAGATTTGCATTTTGATTTTATTTACTTTGATATTGTCACTAACAAATATCATCTGAATGATAATGGAAACATAAAACATTGATCTGTGTAATGAGCATGTAAAATGATAAACTAATAATAATCTGCAACCAACAGAATATTGTAATCTAAAGTGGGCTGAGGAATCACTACCAGACCTTCTTGACAAACACAGACTGTCAAACCATTTGCAAACACAAATGAGCAACTATTTAACATAAGATTTGTTTGGTAAAGTACATCTTAAAAAACAAATACAAAAAAGAAAAGTCACTCAGGCTATAATGTTAAAGGGTTAGTTCACCCAAAAATGAAAATTCTGTCATTTATTTCTTACCCTCATGCCGTTACAACACCGTAAAACCATCTTCAGAACACAAATTAAGATATTTTTGTTAAATCCAATGGCTCAGTGAGGCCTCCGTAGGAAGCAATAACTTTCCTCTCTCAAGGTCCATTAATGTACTAAAAACATATTTAAATCAGTTCATGTGAATACAGTGGTTCAATATTAATATTATAAAGTGACGAGAATATTTTTGGTGTGCCAAAAAAACAAAATAACGACTTATTTAGTGATGGCCGATTTCAAAACACTGCTTCAGGAAGCTTCGGAACGTTATGAATCAGTGTGTCGAATCATGATTCGGATCGCGTGTCAAACTGCTGAAATCACATGACTTTGGCGCTCCGAACCGCTGATTCGACACACTGATTCATAACGCTCCGAAGCTTCCTGAACATTGTTTTGAAATTGGCCATCACTAAATAAGTCGTTATTTTGTTTTTTTTGGCGCACCAAAAATATCCTCGTCACTTTATAATATTAATATTGAACCACTGTACTCACATGAACTGATTTAAATATGTTTTTAGTACATTAATGGATCTTGAGAGAGGAAATGTCATTGCTTCCTATGGAGGCCTCACAGAGCCATTGGATTTCAA
The DNA here is from genome assembly GCA_028476615.1 of Culter alburnus. NCBI lineage: Eukaryota > Metazoa > Chordata > Actinopteri > Cypriniformes > Xenocyprididae > Culter > Culter alburnus. Next base: position 4,348 of record JAOTNS010001276.1, read on the forward strand.
CAAAAATATCTTAATTTGTGTTCTGAAGATGAATGAAGGTCTTACGGATGTGGAACAGCATGAGGGTGAGTAATAAATGACTGAATTTTTTTTGGGTGAACTAACCCTTTAAGGCAGGAACACACCAAGCTAACGATGACGAACTAGTGGCGACGAAAGCAGATTTCGGGGTTGGCTCACATTAGCAATGTCTGTGTCCAGCCGACGGCCAAGTAGCACGTCCTTTTCTGCACCTACGTAAGATGAAATGCCTTTCCGTACCAGCAGGTGGCAGTAGCAGAACAGCCAATCAGAATGACCAGATGGCCAGACGGACCGATGAGCTCCGACACCGATCAAAGAATATAAACTAACAAGAAGCGACACTCAATCAAAGAGCTTAGAATCCAAGAGGCGACACTTTGATACTTTTTGGGTAACAGCCACTAGATGGCGCTCCAGTAGCGCGGCCGCCATTATAGGCTAAAAATACTAACTGGACCATTGAATCCTTCACATCTTACGCACAAAAATTTCACTGCCAAATCAGAAGCGCAATAGAGCAGTTTTTTAAATTAAGTAAATTATATGGCTCCTACTGTAAATGTTGTATTGTCTTATATATGTTTTATTTTACCAGTTGTGGAATCCAACCATTCATCCCTAATCACTATCAATCCCTAACCATCTGAGGTAACGTAATTAGCCTACTTTATTGAGTATTTCCATTTTATGCAACTTTACACATTTATTAATAGTAAATTAATAATTAATAAATTTAAGATCATCATGTTTGCAGCGAGCAATATATTTCAGACCTAGTGGAGTAATAGTAATAATATCTAGGTCTGAATTTAAATAAGTTATATTGTATGTTTTAATGGATCACGCTACAAACATAATGATCTTATAATACATGATGCATTGCTGTGTCCGTAAAATGGCGGAAATGCAGAGCTGCTGCTGGGCGCCGGTGTTGCAATGGAACCTCTTGGGTTCTACATGTTGAATAGGCCAAAAAAACCCGATGTGGACCAACTTCTGCCAACGGTGCGGAACACACTGAGAAAACTTAGTCGGCCGACGAAGAAAAACTGCCCGACGGCCGACTGTCAGCTTGGTGTGTTCCTGCCTTTACAAAAGATTCTGTTTCAAATAAATGCTGTTCTTTCGAGCTTTCTATTTATAAAAGAACCCTTAAAAAAATGTATCACATTTCCCACAAAAATATGAAGCAGCACAACTGTTTTGAACAGAGCAGCAAATCAGCTATTAGAATGATTCTAAAGGATCATGTGACTGAAGATTCACAGAAATAAATTACAGTTTAATATTCTCATAGAAAACAGCTATTTTTAATTGTAATAATATTTCACACTATTAGTTGCTTTTGTATTATAATACGTACATCACAAGTACATAATGCAAACCATGATAACAAATGTGTGGCTAAAAAAATTAATTTATTATAGATAAGCATGAATGTATAAAGCAGCAGGTTTGTTTGGCAAGAAATTCACACATTACAATATTACAAATCCACAGTAGCGAGAGATGAGTGTAAACTAAACTAGAAACAGCAACATTTCCAAACAAAGGGGAAGATTGCAGAAGCTCAGTTAATATTAGTGTGAATCTAGTAAAATAGCAGATGTATGTTGTACTTTACCCAGTAAGATCCACAGGCACTTGAAGAGCTCTTCATGTTTGATTAAAGGTGTCCGTCTGTCTTTTAGGGAAGGAGAGTGTGAGTTTTATACGTTTTATTGAGGACGACCCATTTAAATGTGCATCGCATGATCAACCGTGTCTCCTCCCTTCTGTCACACTCGTCTGTCTCTCGTGTTTCAAACAAACACACTGTATACATGTTTAACTTGTCCTAATGTCTATTGGATCAATGTGAATTTTCTGCACAGTTGTTATTGCATAAAACTTTATTTTCATGTAGGTTTCATGAACTTGCAAAATAAAGAATTGCAGCACACATATTTTCAGTGTTCTGTGTTTGTTTTCCCTTGTCACATGTTCTTTGTTTTCAGTTTTCCCGACACTAGTTTGTTCCCTTGGTTACCCTGATTTGAGTTCATTAGTTCTAGGTGTTTTCTTTTGTTATTAATTAGCCTTGTTTGCCCCTTTTGTTGTGCTGTATATATTCCCTGTGTTCTCCCTCAGTCTGCTTTCGTCTGTAGTATATGTCAATGTATGTTTGTGTTGATGCCGTTTCCTTGTTTCCTGGATTGTTTGTTAAAGCCTTCCTTTTGCATTCCTCCTCATTGTGAGTGTTTATCCACCATGGCAGACACATATTGTGTTCAGCAAAGATTTTCATGTGTTGAGAGCGTCACTCAAACACGTAACTCCTGTCAGTTTACACAGAGTTCACAAATGAGGTGCAACACAAACAAACAGACATAAACACAGACAAACAAATAAGCTTCAAATAAGCAGCTGTAGACTATACCACCGGCATGTCGATGCTTATCATGCTTCTGTTGCTAAACTTAACTTTGGTCATTGTTAGATAATCAGCCTGACTTTCTTTCCCTGTTTCTCCCTGTTTTCTCTACCTGGTCTCATGGATGCAAGGGTAGAATGGAGACTTGTTTTATGGTTTCGTCACACATCTGGTTTTAATGTACGCAATGTATATGTGTGTGTTTCATGGTAAGCAGCCATGAAATGGTCCCTGCCTTTTGTATTAGAAGTATAGAAGGGGTCATCTTGGATCCCCAGGCAGGCAGGGGCACTGGACCAGATGCTGACCATATTTAGACTTGTTTTTTTTATATATGTACCACATTCCTATATCATGAAAGTATATTCTCATTGGACAATTGCTACACCACCCCCTGAACAAGTATAAAAGCCCTGTACTGAAGTATGTCTGGGAGGAGGCTTTGTGAACAGATTGGCTTCATGTTCATGAGTCTTTCCCATAGGCCTATGCATTCAATGAGTGAAAAAGACAAACTGAGAATGAGGCACGATTCAGGACAATAAACATAAGATTAAAATAATCTTAATTTGGGGGCTCGTCCGGGATTTCTCCAGACAGGTAAGAAATAAAATGCTTAAGTGCATTACTGTCTGTTAAGAAAATTTATCCTTAAATTCTGTGCCATGATTTTTGCCATATTTGGTCAAATCGGTTACCTCGTATTTGAATAAATCGGGAAGGACAAAAAGAGATTGATCACCCTTTTTGAGCGATTTTTGAGCGTGGGAAGAAGGAATAGATGATTATATGTGTGAAGAGATTTATTTCCTTTCCTGTTTTTCCTATTCCTTAGGAGATCTCTCAGTCCTTTTTCACAATTTTAAAGAATTGGTATTGTGAAGTCCTTGCAAGGCATTAACTTAAACTGCTAAATTAATTTTTTAAAATTGCCTACAAAATCGATCTAGTGAAGTTATGAAGCAGATCCTGTTCTGTCCCTGCTGTGTTAGATTGATGGGCTGCTGATCTTAAAAGCAGTTGTATGTGAAATCCATGGTGAATTAGGAGTCAAATATCAAATTCTGTATATTATATATTTTGACAATGGGGGATAGCGCAGATATGTGCAATTGTATTTAGAAAATCATCACATGATGAAACTTGCCTATCCTCCCTTCCATCTATATCACATAACCTGTCTCTCTCTTCACTGCACCTGCAGCAGTGTTAGTTACTAATCACATAATTAAATCTGAAGTCCCTTCTGTACAGGACATTTATTTCTGGACCATGTCTGAGAAAGGCAAGATTAAACTATTAAACACCACAAACACTCTATTACTGTTTATCATAATGTCTATTGGATCAGTGTAGATTTTCTGCATTTCTAATGTTGATATTTGCTTATAAGGTCTTTATAAACATTTTTTAACAATCTGCAATACTTAATTTATTGAAAAAATATGCAATATTGCTTTGGTCTCTCTTTGCATCTGCATGAAAGTAACCCTTTATTCCTACTCACCTCACTTTGATCGGGACTTGAACCAGTGTCTCCAGCATGGGAGGCAGGAGCGCTAACAACGACGCTAAAGACTGCAGTCTCTATCATCAGTCGCTATTGCGCCTCTTGAGATGAGGGGAGTGAGTCTTACCCTACCTATTACTAGCTGTCCTCTGTTACACTCATCTCCCCAATCCTCACTCCCCATCTGGCCAAATTATGATAAATAAATCTATGGCAAACAATTAAATGATCATTGGCGGTTATGGTCACAAAGGGTCAGCCATGTTATCCAAAAATTGGCTCTACACTACAGGATAACTCTCTGTTGACAGTTTCACCATTTTGACTCATAATTTCATAATACACACACACAAGCACGTTCCCTGCACGTTGAGTTGCGAGTAAAAATAGAATCAGAAAAGACAAAGAAACACCTGATGAAGGCAAACTTAAACACTGTATGTATGTTCCTCTATATACTGTACTGTAGAAGGGTAAATGGCGTAACCTGCTGGAAAAATCAATGCCAACATATACAGTTTGAGAGAGCTATAATGAAATGAGATCAGTGATAGTTAATCCTGATTGATCGGCCGCTGATTGGTGGTGTCACTACTTATGATCAATCGGTGGTCTCTCAATTACCCCTTTTCCACCAAGGTAGTTTGAGTGCTGGTTCGGAGCCAGAGCCTAGTTTCAAATCAGTTCTTTGTCTTTCGACACACAAAGCACCAGGTCCAAACCAAGAAAAGTGGTTCGTAAGTAGCACCAAAACATTGCTGGGCTAGAAGTAAGAACCGCTTGCATCAGGGGCTGGGGGCGGGGTTACCGTGACCAACAAGAAACTTGTGACCGCAATTTTTGAAATAGCTAATCGAGCTAATAGCAGCTCACTTGTAATCTCCTATATACAACTTACGGCGAGTCATGTTTATATGCCGATGTAGGGTCGCAAAGCCATGAGCATCAACAGTAGTGAAACATCCGCGATTGTTGATAGAAGGCTTGTTCGAGATGTATCGGAGCAGCGCGGACCGATTCGGCGGGTGCCGCGTATATAGCATAGCTTTGCTGTGAAATATGAGACGTATACAGTGACGGAAGACCTGGCTCTGTGCTGCTCTCTAGCCTGTGGAAAGGCAAACCGGTTCTTAGAAGGCTCGTCAGTTGAACCAACTCCGAACTGGCACTAGCACTAGCTCTGAACTAGCACCCGGTTCCTGCTGGTGGAAAGGGGGTAAATTAGGCCGATCACATTAAAAAAAAAAAATCTTATTAAAGGGTTAGTTCACCCAAAAATGAAAATTCTATCATTTATTACTCACCCTCATGTCGTTCCACACCCGTAAGACCTTCATTCATCTTCGGAATGCAAATTAAGATATTTTTGATGAAATCCGATGGCTCAGTCCATAGCCAGCAATAACATTTCCTATCTCAAGATCCATTAATGTACTAAAAACATATTTAAATCAGTTCATGTGAGTACAGTGGTTTAATATTAATATTATAAAGCCACGAGAATATTTTTGGTGCGCCAAAAAAAAACAATATAATGACTTATTTAGTGATGGCTGATTTCAAAACACTGCTTCAGGAAGCTTCAGAGAGTTATGAATCAGTGTGTCAAATCTGAGGTTCGGAACGCCAAAGTCACATGATTTCAGCAGTTTGACACATGATCCGAATCATGATTCGTTACGCTGATTCATAATGCTCCGAAGCTTCCTGAAGCAGTGTTTTGAAATCTGCCATCATTATATACGTTATTTTGTTTTTTGGTGCTTCCAGCATCGGACTATACACTCATCTAAGCACCTTTACCTTATTTTTATTATTCTCAGATTAGGTAAGAAAGTCAAATCTGACCTAAATTATAAGCATTTTAAAATACTTACAATCAGACAGAAGACTTCTCCGTGGTCTGTTCAAGCTCAACGACTTAAATGAATGCCACATGAGGCCGAGTTTAGTTATAAGGTTATAAGTTCATTTATTTCTTACATTAATATTACTAGCATTACATATATTCTACTAACATTCTATACAAGTAATTAAATAAAGTATAAGTATTAAAAAGTTCTTCAGTCAAGGCAATATCAGTGATGGAGGCATCATCAGCATTGGTTCTGGTGTCGGAGACGCAGCCTCAGGTGTGAAGCAGCCCCTCCTGTTCTCTTCATGTTCTAGCCTTTTATAAACTACTTTATCTGACCACTGATGTCATCTTCTTGGGAATTCCCCTCATATGTCTATATATAGAGGCCTCGTATCTTTGTTCTTGGACTCTTCTCCTCTGCTGCGTCCCGTGCCTCCGATCAAGACATCCTTCAACGGTAAGATTGCCTTTCTTTCTAATACACATTAGTTCCTTTCTAATCTACTAACATGTTACTAACAAATGCATTATAATAGCAGTTGTTTTTCATTCTTTAATAAGTGATTAATACATGCTTTAATAAAGGTGTTACAATAGCAGTTGTCTGTCATTCTTTAATACAAACATCTGTTGTTGGGGTTTCTTTTCCTTTCTCCACACTTTCCAATTTTGTTTGTTTTTATACAAAAGTTATCACTTTCAATTGTTTCACTGTTTACCCATAAACAAGTTATCTATATATCTCTTATAACAGCTGTACTTTATAACAGCTAACTTCTCTTTATCTTCAAATCAAAGTTGTGTTGTCATTATTATTACTTATAAATCACTTATTTCAATAAATGTTTTTTTTTTTTTTTTTTCTCCTTAAATCACAGTTGTTTTGTCATTATTAATATTTATAAGCAGAAGAGGTACAAGTAGCCTAGAAAAGTTGCATTTTCTAATGAAGCAAGGTGTGGCTGATATCAACAGTACCAACCATCCCATTTGCACATTGCTCTTTCCCTGAAGAACATTGTGCGCTTTTGCAAATGGGCTCATTGTCTTTGCATATTCTTGCAGAAATGCAAGAAACACACACACATGTTGTTGCAAGTAAAGTGAAACCAAATGACAGGTGGCGCTATGACTGTAACTGAACATTGGCATGTAGATGTCTTTAGGCCAGGACAGGTATAAAACCAACGTGAAGTTTGGGGCAGATCGGTCATTGTGTGCCCGAGTGTGTACAACAACTTCCTGTTTCATGGCAAAACATAAAATTTTGTCAGGCCCTCACAGACACGCCCTTCAGTGAAAACTCTAGATCTTCACAATTTAACATCTCAAAGGCCTTTAGATTAAACTGACCAAATATGATGTTGATCTGATTATAGCTCTAGGAGGAGTTTGTTAAAGTACGTCTGGAAATGGAAGAATTGCACCAATTTTGCAGAGTAAATTAAAAATAACTGACTTCCTATTCAATTTCAGATTTTTCTCCAAGATAATTTTTTTTGAAGATATTGGGCTGTCACATGTGTCTACCGAATTTCATACTTGTAAGTAAAACATAGCAAGAGGGGCACTTCATTGAAAATTTATAGGTGGCGCTATTAAGCCATTTTGCCACACCCAATTCTGAAACCCATATCAGCTGTAAATTTTTTACCACTTCTGACGTGTGTGCAAAGTTTCATGAGTTTGAGCACGTTTAGGCCTTAAAATATGCAATTCATTTAGAGGAAAAAGAGTAATTGACACCGTCGGTGCTTGGGTCCTAATGAAATATTGACAGTGAATAAACAAAAAATTAATTTCACTTGTGGGTTGTGTGAATGTAAATTTGATGTTTATTTAATTATTTTCATTATATGTATTTCTGTTTGTTGACAATACACAATTACACAAGATATTTCATAGTTCTTAAATATGTGAATAAACACTATCAGCGAAGCAAGCAGAAGTGATTTAAGAGTCTTTACATTGTTAACACACAATTTTGAAGACATTTCAGGCAATGTACTTAGAATCAGAATAAATGTATTTAACAAATTTGAATTTAGTCAATTAAAGACAGTCAATGTTGAATTGCAGAGTTTTATTTTCCTTTGCCACATCGACCTGTAAATAAAACATTTGCTTATTACATCTCAAATAATTTTATAATTCCCTATATGTGCAGCTTATTTAATTATTTATTGTACAGTTGTGAGAACAAACTCACGTTTGTCAGCGTTCGCCTTCTGGATCTCCTGTTTAGGAGTTTGAGACCATCTCAGTGTCACATCTGTGAGTCCTCTATCAGCAAGAGCAGATCCCAACTGAAAATAACATTCATACTAAAATGATTTAGAGCAGAATGTGATGATAAATCTTCAAAAAAAAAAAAAAAAAACTTACTTTATTATATCACTGCAAACCCTGATTAAAACAGTGTCATTATATTCCTCATGAAGCATCTCTGGAGCAATGTCAAGTAAAAGTATTTGGTGAATTTTCTGAAATAACCTTTATTTTATATACAATCATTGAAATCTTCCAGTAGCCCCTGCAGAACACTGGAGATCCAGGGGGCAGAGTCGGGTAGGTTAAGGGATATGTAAAGTGGGAGGAGTTGGATCCAGATCCAGAGGGTGGAGATGGGTAGGTTTATGCTGCGTTCACGCCACCTAGTATTTACCGGAATCTTGAGATGTCAACACGTGACGTTATATTCGGAGCTGCTCATGTCCTTGGACTGGGAATTATGCATTTCCATGGCACCACTATCAACGCCTATGAATCTACAGCGGTCAGGTATCTGGGAGTTTTCAGAAAACTCCCATCTTACAAGCTGTAATTACGAGCTCTACAAGGACGTGAAAGCTTTTTACAAGCTAGAATCTCGTAACTACAGGAATTATGAGGCCGCGTGAACGCACCTTTACATCCAGGGGGCAGAGTTGGGTAGGTTTAGGAATATATGAGTTGGGAGGAGTTGATCCACCCCCTGGATCTTGTGTTCTGCAGTGAGGACCATCTCAAATCTTCAGCAAGAATTCAGGTTTCAGGTAAATCTCTAAAAGCAACAAAAACCAGTCATAACAAGCCTTTTAATATATTTACAAGACATTTAAGGGTTTCATTGCATTTCAAGTGCATCTAAACTTCAGGACCATGTGATCTTTTTTTTTTTAAACCATTGGAGAGCTGCTGGTAGAGTTGAATTAGTTTCTTTCTCTCACCTGTTTCAGAACGTTTTCTCTCATTGAAGGGTCAGTCAAATCAGCTCTGGAGTTAAACTGCATCTTTACAAGTGATCTTTTTAAGCAGGGAACTAAACAAAGATACATTCATACATGTAATATGAATTAGTAGAAGTTGCATTCATTAAAATATATATTTTTTTGTTTTGTTGACAAAAATATATGACAATGTTACACCTTCTTCATAAACCTCCACCTCACACAGAGTGAGTGTCTTCATGTCTCCAGGAATGATCAGATTCACATATCGTCCCTTCTTCCCATCACATGAGTAGCTGTAGGATTCACCTGCTGGAATAGCGGGAATAACAGCACATCTACAGACAGAGAGAGAAAGGAGATAAAGATACTGTCGTATATTGACATTTATACTCAAGCTCTCATGTTCTTTCAACCTCAAGAGTCTCACATGGGATTGTTGTTGCCGTTGTTCTCCAAAGAGTTTCCAATGCGAATCTCCACTCCGTTTATTTCTTCTGCACAGCAGTCTTTTCTGTTAGTGACGATCACTTCACTAACTCTGTAAATATCACGCAGATCCAGCCTCCACCATGGGTTAGTCTCATTAAGGGTTGATGAACATGATGTACTCAACTGCTGGAGACCTCGATTACTGTCTATGGCCTTTTCTGCAGACCAGCTCCCAGATGTTGTCGACTGTGTAGCGGCTCCATCTACTGCCCGATTTCCTTGTAACATTTATGAAAAAAAGAAATGGCATGACACATCTTAATGCACCAAGTGTGTAGTCGTTTGGACGATTATTAGTGAACAACAGCTTGAGGTTAAGTGAGTAATTTCTACATCAACAACTGTCCACAAACACAGTGACGTCTAACGACGTCCTTCACAAGTATATTCACAATGATTACACCATTAGTACCTCAACAACCTTGTGGAAAACTAATGCCCTCTTTTACAACCCATATCTCAATCATCAATAACATCACATTGGAATGAAAAGCATGTTTCAATTAGAGCTGGGAAATGGTAATTTGTGCAAATGTAACACAAGTGAGGCATTCCTTTACATTTCTACATTGCTTTTTCCAACTTTTGGTCAGCATTACATGCTCACGCTTCATACAAGCCTTTCATCCCGCCAGTGTCGCCCTTCACTAAATAGTGTGCTGCAGTGATGACGTATTTTTGTCATCTTAGCATCAATTTTTCCATTGGTTTTTCTATTGGAGAAAACAAGCTGTGACCAACAAAAGTTTACGATTCTGACACGTTTTGTTTGTCATTATAATCTTCACAAATGAGCACAAAATTTAAAGCCTAAAAACAATCGGCAGATGTAAATGTAGGCTATGAACGAACTATGCCAGGTCACATGACTTCAACATTGCCACCATTAAGCCTCAAAAACTCTTTCATTATTTATTTAAACATTTTCCCTGAAAATCTGAGTTAGAATAGTTTGTATACTTGCTTAGAAACTGTGAAAGTGACTAGTGAATTGATGAGTTTGTCGTGATGATAATGGGATCTTTAGTCCCATTTAGACACTTGTAAAGTAATTTTGGCAAATTGTGCCTTTATTTAACTTTTTAAAATTCACAACAGGACATTCAATAATGAAAAGTGCTCTACAGCAATTAATTACCTGCCAAAATACCCGTAGACTCCAACTTCACAAAGACTAAGAATCTTCTTATTTCCAGGAATATGAACAACCACATAACGTCCCTCCATCCCACCGCAAGAGAAAGTGGCCGTGGCATTAGCTGCAAGAGTAGAAATTACACCACATCTACAGACAGAGAGATCATCTGTTATCAGTTTCTGTTCATCTTCAGTCACATTCATCAAAGCAGTCAAAGAAATCCTCACATGGGGTTGCTGTAGATGTCAAGGAGGTTCCCGACACGAATCACTGCCCCATTTATCCTCGATTCATGGCTCGGTCTGTTAGTGATGGTCACTCTGTTCACTCTGTATACCTTCAGTAGATCCACTCTCCACCACGGGTCAGTCTCTGAGTTTGTGTGGGTCCAGGTGGTAGGCAAACCATCAATAGCAAGTTTAGGGCCAGCGTCTGCGTAAGCTGATGACTGACTAGTTTTGCCCCAAAGTGCTGCGTTCTCTGTAAAATGTTTCAGGGATAAAGGTCAGTAAGAATATCTTTTTATTTTCATCTAGCATTAGGTCTTGCAGAAAACCTTTAAAGCATTTTACAAAACTAAATCTTCATTACTCGTCATCTGCAACATGTCTACCAGAAATTAAGGGTTAAAGGTGGAAAAATGCCACAGAAGTTTAATCACATCCGAGTGTAATCCGAGTGATAATAATCCAAGTGAAACAGATTATTGAAAAAGCATGAATGTAGGGTGGGGACTTGGTTCAATGCATCAGTTGTTGATCACAGATGTTTAAAAGCGGGGGCATGGCTCTCAAAAAAACAGAGGTGGATCTGAATGTGAGCTTGAAGGGTTGGAGTTTAAGAGGACTAAATGATTGGAGGATCTGGTATACATCACCAGAGAGAAGTTTGACATTTCACCGAAAGATCTAGTTATGATATTTTGGTCAAATATTACAAGGCCCAAAAAAAAAAAAGTAATGTACACGTAGATGAAGAACCTGGAATGAATTCTGTGAAGACCTGTAACATATAGGGGTATAACTGTACATGTATTCATCCTGATCCATCACGGGACAGACGTCACAGTTCGGTGCATACAGTCAGACGACGAATACAGTCAGTCACAGGCGAGCAACACTCTAATCCAGAAGGGACGTGCACGGTAATGCAATGTTGTTTGCTAACCACCACAACAGGACAAAGAAGAAGAGACGATCTATGCACCAACCCCAAACAAGAGTTCAGATGGCACGCAAGAGCTTGCTATTAGCCTGTATGCCGAGTTTCAATTATTTTGTGACGCGCTCCACAAACTTCACGAGACGGAGAAGAACCGGGAAGGCAGAAAGTGGCATCCTGTTTATTTCCTTTATTTTACAAAAGAACAATGTTTTGTTTTTATATTGTGAGTGTACACAAATAAAAATAGAATCTTTACAGTTTCAAATGATGTATTGCAGATGTGCCAGTCACCGGAGCTAGGCAGAGAAATACTACAGGAGTGCAAAAATTTGTTTTATTGTTCATTATTCTATTTTATTATTATATTACTTCTGTGTACCGTTACTCCCCTAGTAACATGCATTTAGAAATTGACGGTGAAATTTCATTTCATGCCAACTTTAAAATGCATTCTAGCAGAGCATTTGTACAGAGAAAATTGATTTTAATTATTTTACATAAATGAATATGAGTAATGGGTATGACACCAGTTTTTTAGGCCAAAATGCAGAAACAAGTTACCATTTTAGCACTTTCGATTCGCGTAAAAAAAAAAAAAAAAAAAAAATCGTAAGAGTAAACTGTTCTGAAAGATAAATTTTTCATGGGAAATATTGCCTGTTAATAAAAAGTTGATTTTCTGACTATCAGGTCTCAGGGACTGTAAAAAAAAAAAAAAAAATGGACATCAAACTGCCACAGAGCTTCATTACAGGGCTAGGTTTCCAAGTACTTCTCTTTTTGCCAGTTCAAACAGACAAAACAGATCAAAGATGTTAATAAAGTGAAGGATTCTTACCTTCTTGTCCATTTGCCATTTCCTCAATAAGTAAAAACCCTGTAGAAACAATTTAAGTGATTTAAGTGAGTTTCAGAGAACCAAGTTTGTCGAATCACACTGAAAAATGTTTTTGATTTAATTGACTTTAATATTGTTGCTAAAAAATAAAACATCATCTAAATGATAATGGCATTACTGACTACTGACACTAATAATAATCTGCAAAAATAGATTGTTTGATCTTAAAGTCAGACAAGGACAGGTTTCTGTGGAATCACTACCAGATTTTCATAAGACACAAACAGAAATAAAAGTAGACCATCAAGCCATTTACATACACAAATGGGTTTTAATCTGTTTAACATAAATTTTGTTTGGTAAAGCAGATCTAAAAAATAAACTGAGAAAAACTATTCCAGGGACAAGCAAATTCATGATCCACGCATGAACTCTTACCGTTCAAACGTTCGGGGTCAGTGATACTTTATGAACTTGATACTTTTATTCATCACAGATGCATTAAATTGACCAAAAGTGACAGTAAATACATGTATAATGTTACAAAAGATTTCAATTTCAAATAAATGCTGTTCTTTTGAACTTTATATAATTTCCAACATTGATAATAATCAGAAATGTTTCTTAAGCAGCAAATCATCATATCAGAATGATTCTGAAGGATCATGTGACACTGAAGACTGGAGTAATGATGCTGAAAATTCAGCTTTGATCACAGGAATAAATTATGATTTACAATATGTTCACATAGAAGAAGTTATTTTATATTGTAATAATATTTCACTTTTTTTTTACTGTATTTTTGATCAAATAAAAGCAGCCTTGTTGAACATAAAAATCTTCTTTCAAAAATGTGAAAATCTTGCTAACCCTAGACTTCTGAACAGTAGTATACACGCTGAGATAAATTAATGCAAATCATGATTTTAACAATGTCACTGCTAATATTAGTGTGAATCTAATAAAATAGCAAATGCATGTTGTACTTTACCCAGTAAGATCCACAGGCACTTGAAGAGCTTCTTCATGGTTGATTAAAGCCGTCTGTCTTTCTTTTAGGGATGGAGAGTGTGAGTTTTATACGTTTTATTGAGGACGACCCATTTAAATGTGCATCACATGATCAGCTGTATCTCCTTCCTTCCATCTATATCACACTAACCTGTCTCTCTCTTCACTGCACCTGCAGCAGTTTCTTTCATGAACACATAGAGAATACAGAAGTTTGAGTTACAAATGTTAGTTACTAATCACACAATTAAATCTGAAGTCCCTTCTGTTCAGGACATTTATTTCTGGACCATGTCTGAGAAAGGCAAGGTTAAACTATTAAACACCACAAACACACAAAACACTGTATTACTGTTTATCCTAATGTCTATTGGATCATTGTAGATTTTCTGCATTTTTAAATGTTGATATTTGCTATTAATAAGCATGCTGTGATATTATGTGCTACCTTTTGTATATTTGCATATACAAAGCAGACAATATTTTAGTAACTAAGATTTACATACTGTATATTCTGTTTATTCATTTTAGAAACCCAAGACTTATACACTATTAACACATTCACACATTTATTAAAACTTCTCTAAAAACATTTTTTAAAAATCTGCAATACTTTTATTGAAAAAATATGCAATATTGCTTTGGTCTCTCTTTGCATCTGCATGAAAGTAACCCTTTTATTCCTACTCAACTCACTTTGATTGGGAATCGAACCAGTGTCTCCAGCATGGGAGGCAGGAGCGCTAACAGCGACGCTAAAGACATCAGTCGCTATTGCGCCTCTTGAGATGAGGGGAGTGAGTCTTACCCTACCTATTACTAGCTGTCCTCTGTTACACTCATCTCCCTAATCCTCACTCCCCATCTGGCCAAATTATGATAAATAAATCTATGGCAAACAATTAAATGATCATTGGCGGTTATGGTCACACAGGGTCATGGCAGCCATGTTATCCAAAAATTGGCTCTACACTACAGGATAACTCTCTGTTGACAGTTTCACCATTTTGACTCATAATTACATAATACACACGAAAGCACGTTCCCTGCACGTTGAGTTGAGAGTAAAAATAGAATCAGAAAAGACAAAGAAACACCTGATGAAGGCAAACTTAAACACTGTATGTATGTTCCTCTATATACTGTACTGTAGAAGGGTAAATGGTGTAACCTGCTGGAAAAATCAATGCCAACATATACAGTTTGAGAGAGCTATAATGAAATGAGATCAGTGATAGTTAATCCTGATCGATCGGCTGCTGATTGGTGGTGTCACTACTTATGATCAATCGGTTGTCTCTCAATTAGGCTGATCACATTTAAAATAAATAAATAAATAAATAATCTTATTAAAGGGTTAGTTCACCAAAAATGAAAATTCTGTCATTTATTACTTACCCTCATGTCGTTCCACACCCGTAAGACCTTCGTTCATCTTCAGAACGCAAATTAAGATATTTTAGTTGAAATCCGATGGCTCAGTGAGGCCTGCATAGCCAGCAATGACATAGTTCATGTGAGTACAGTGGTTCAATATTAATATTATAAAGCAACGAGAATATTTTTGGTGTGCCAAAAAAACAAAATAACGACTTTCTTAGTGATGGCCGATTTCAAAACTCTGCTTCACGAAGCTTGGGAGCGTTATGAATCTTTTGTGTCGAATTAGAGGTTCGGAGCGCCAAAGTCATATGATTTCAGCAGTTTGTCACATGATCCGAATCATGATTCGATACGCTGATTCATAACGCTCCGAAGCTTCCTGAAGCAGTGTTTTGAAATCTGCCATCACTATATACGTTGTTATTTTGTTTTTCGGTGCTTCCAGCATCGGACTATACACTCATCAAAGAACCCACATTTATATGAGAAGTCATCATTGGACGACGATGGACTACCAAGAGAGAAAGAGTTCATTTCTCGGTGCGAATCGCTTCAAAAACTGGGCATTAACTGTATTTGCAGCAGTGATTAGCTCTGGATCAACGAGCATCTGTCCAAAACGTTTTTCAATTCCTGCTAGAAGAGCATCCAACAAAGGCCTCCAGAACTTGGAGGAAAAGTGAATGTGCTGAAGCTTTCTCTTTAGAACTGTTACTGTATGTACCGACCATCCCATTTGCACATTGTTCTTTCCCTGAAGAACATTGTGTGCTTTTGCAAATGGGCTCATTGTCTTTGCATATTCTTGCAGAAATGCAAGCTCAGCAGGAGTAAATCTCTCAGAACACACACACACGCACACGCACACACACACACACACACACACTGTTGTTCCAAGTAAAGTGAAACCAAATGACAGGTGGCGCTATGACTGTAACTGAACATTGGCATGTAGATGTCTTTAGGCCAGGACAGGTATAAAACCAACGTGAAGTTTGGGGCAGATCGGTCATTGTGTGCCCGAGTGTGTACAACAACTTCCTGTTTCATGGCAAAACATAAAATTTTGTCAGGCCCTCACAGACACGCCCTTCAGTGAAAACTCTAGATCTTCACAATTTAACATCTCAAAGGCCTTTAGATTAAACTGACCAAATATGATGTTGATCTGATTATAGCTCTAGGAGGAGTTTGTTAAAGTACGTCTGGAAATGGAAGAATTGCACCAATTTTGCAGAGTAAATTAAAAATAACTGACTTCCTATTCAATTTCAGATTTTTCTCCAAGATAATTTTTTTTGAAGATATTGGGCTGTCACATGTGTATACCGAATTTCATACTTGTAAGTAAAACATAGCAAGAGGGGCACTTCATTGAAAATTTATAGGTGGCGCTATTGAGCCATTTTGCCACACCCAATTCTGAAACCCATATCAGCTGTAAATTTTTTACCACTTCTGACGTATGTGCAAAGTTTCATGAGTTTGAGCACGTTTAGGCCTTAAAATATGCAATTCATTTTGGGGAAAAAGAGTAATTGACACCGTCGGTGCTTGGGCCTTAATGAAATATTGACAGTGAATAAACAAAAAATTAATTTCACTTGTGGGTTGTGTGAATGTAAATTTGATGTTTATTTAATTATTTTCATTATATGTATTTCTGTTTGTTGACAATACACAATTACACAAGATATTTCATAGTTCTTAAATATGTGAATAAACACTATCAGCGAAGCAAGCAGAAGTGATTTAAGAGTCTTTACATTGTTAACACACAATTTTGAAGAAATTTCAGGCAATGTACTTAGAATCAGAATAAATGTAACAAATTTGAATTTAGTCAATTAAAGACAGTCAATGTTGAATTGCAGAGTTTTATTTTCCTTTGCCACATCGACCTGTAAATAAAACATTTGCTTATTACATCTCATAATAATTTTATAATCATTCCTATATATGTGCAGCTTATTTAATTATTTATTGTACAGTTGTGAGAACAGACTCACGTTTGTCAGCGTTCGCCTTCTGGATCTCCTGTTTAGGAGTTTGAGACCATCTCAGTGTCACATCTGTGAGTCCTCTATCAGCAAGAGCAGATCCCAACTGAAAATAACATTCATACTAAAATGATTTAGAGCAGAATGTGATGATAAATCTTCAAAAAACAAAAAAAACAAAAAAAAACCAACTTACTTTATTATATCACTGCAAACCCTGATTAAAACAGTGTCATTATATTCCTCATGAAGCAACTCTGGAGCAATGTCAAGTAAAAGTATTTGGTGAATTTTCTGAAATAACCTTTATTTTATATACAATCATTGAAATCTTCCAGTAGCCCCTGCAGAACACTGGAGATCCAGGGGGCGGAGTCGGGTAGGTTAAGGGATATGTAAAGTGGGAGGAGTTGGGAGGAGTTGATCCACCCCCTGGATCTTGTGTTCTGCAGTGAGGACCATCTCAAATCTTCAGCAAGAATTCAGATTTCAGGTAAATCTCTAAAAGCAACAAAAAACATTAGTCATAACAATCCTTAAAATATTCACTAGACATTTAAGGGTTTCATTGCATTTCAAGTGCATCTAAACTTCAGGACTATGTGATTTTTTTTTTTTTTTTTTTTAACCATTGGAGAGCTGCTGGTATTTAGTTGAATTTGTTTCTTTCTCTCACCTGTTTCAGAAGATTTTCTATCATTGAAGGGTCAGTCAAATCAGCTCTGGAGTTAAACTGCATCTTTACAAGTGATCTTTTTAAGCAGGGAACTAAACAAAGATACATTCATACATGTAATATCAATTAGTAGAAGTTGCATTCATTAAAATATATTAGTGCTCCGCACTGTTTTGTTGACAAAAACATATGACAATGTTACACCTCCATAAACCTCCACCTCACACAGAGTGAGTATCTTCATGTCTCCAGGAATGATCAGATTCACATAACATCCCTCCATCCCATTACATGAGTAGCTGTAGGACTCTCCTGCTGGAATAGCAGGAATAACAGCACATCTACGGACAGAGAGAAAGAATATAAAAATTCTGTCATATCTGCATTAATCCTTCAAATTTTATTCAAGCTCTCATGTTCTTTCAAACTCAAGAGTCTCACATGGGATTGTTGCTGCTGTCGTTCTCCAAACTGTTTCCGATGTGAATCTCTGCACCGTTTATTCGTTCTGCACAGCAGTCATTTCTGTTAGTGACAATCACTTCACTAACTCTGTAAATATCAAGCAGATCCAGCCTCCACCATGGGTTAGTCTCATTAAGGGTTGACGAGCATCCTGTGTACAACTGCTGGCCTTTTCTGCAGACCAGCCCCCAGATGTTGTCGACTGTGTAGCGGCTCCATCTACTGCCCGATTTCCTTGTAAGATTTATGAAAAAAGAAATGGCATTACACATCTTAATGACACAAAGTGTGTAGTCGTTTGGAAGATTATTAGTGAACAACAGCTTGAGGTTAAGTGAGTAATTTCTACATCAACAACTGTCAGCAAACACATGACGTGTCTAACGACGTCCTTCACAAGTATATTCACAATGATTACACCATTAGTACCTCAACAACCTTGTGGAAAACTAATGCCCTCTTTTACCACAACTCATCTCTCCATCTTCAATAACATCACATTGGAATGAAAAGAATGTTTCAGTTAGAGCTGGGAAATGGTAATTTGTGCAAAGTAACACAAGTGAGGCATTCCTTTACATTCCTACATTGCTTTTGTCACGAATGGCACAGAGACAAGAGGGTTAGATCCAAATGCAGTTTTAATTGGGTAATCCATAAACGTAATCCAGACAGGCAAGGGTCAAAATCCACAGATCAGTCCACATAAAACAAAGAAAACAGAAGCCAGTGACCATAAACAAACCCTCGATAACAAAAGCAGAAACAAACCAGGTATAAATAGACAGACACTAATGACCAAACACAAAACAGCTGAGTGCAATGACGGGATAATGAGTCCGGGAAGTGGGTTATGGGAAATGAAGTCCAAGTGTGGTGAGGAATTAGTCCGGGTTGGAGTGCCCTCTAGTGGCTAACTAGGGCACTCCAACTGGTGCTCATGACAGCTTTTTCCTACTTTTGGTCAGCATTACATGCTCACGCTTCACACAAGCCTTTCATCCCGCCAGTGTCGCCCTTCACTAAATAGTGTGCTGCAGTGATGACGTATTTTTGTCATCTTAGCATCAATTTTTCCATTGGTTTTTCTATTGGAGAAAACAACAAAAGTTTACGTTTTGTTTGTCATTATAATCTTCACAAATGAGCACAAAATTTAAAGCCTAAATATAATCGGCAGAAGTAAAAAGCTAAATGTAGGCTATGAACGAACTATGCCAGGTCACATGACTTCAACATCGCCACCATTAAGCCTCAAAAACTCTTTCATTATTAATTTAAACATTTTCCCTGAAAATCTGAGTTAGAATAGTTTGTATACTTGCTTAGAAACTGTGAAAGTGACTAGTGAATTGATGAGTTTGTCGTGATGATAATGGGATCTTTAGTCCCATTTAGACACTTGTAAAGTAATTTTGGCAAATTATGCCTTTATTTGACTTTTTAAAATAGTGTTTAATACATTGAATAATGAAAAGTGCTCTACAACAATGAATTACCTGCCAAATACCCGTAGACTCCACAAAGACTAAGAATCTTCTCATTTCCAGGAATATGAACAACCACATAACGTCCCTCCATCCCACCGCAAGAGAAAGTGGCCGTGGCATTAGCTGCAAGAGTAGAAATTACACCACATCTACAGACAGAGAGATTATCTGTTATCAGTTTCTGTTCATCTTCAGTCACATTAATCAAAACAGTCAAAGAAAGCCTCACATGGGGTTTCTGTAGAGATGTCAAGAAGTTCCCGACACGAATCACTGCCCCATTTATCATGGCTCGTGGATCATGGATTCATGGCTCGGTCTGTTAGTGATGGTCACCCTGTTCACTCTGTATACCTTCAGTAGATCCACTCTCCACCACGGGTCAGTCTCTGAGTTTGTGTGGGTCCAGGTGGTAGGCAAACCATCAACAGCAAGTTTAGGGCCAGCGTCTGCGTAAGCTGATGACTGACTAGTTTTGCCCCAAAGTGCTGCGTTCTCTGTAAAATGTTTCAGGGATAAAGGTCAGTAAGAAAATCTTTTTATTTTCATCTAGCATTAGGTCTTGCAGAAAACCTTTAAAGCATTTTACAAAACTAAATCTTCATTACTCGTCATCTGCAACATGTCTACCAGAAATTAAGGGTTAAGGGTGGAAAAATGCCACCAATGTATAAAATCCTGGGGTAAAACAATGATCCTTTAGTTAGCATCATTTATCAGATATCCAACATTTGTTATTTCATATAATTCTAATCTCGGCCCATATTGTGATTGGTTTGGTATGTTATATTATACAGAAAGCATTATAATCTGATATAAAGCCTGGACAAGAATTTAAAGTCATGATGAAATGGAAGGTAACAGCCATTTTCTTCCCAATGGTGACGTACATCCGAGTGAAACGGCTTATTGAAAAAAGCATGAATGTAGGGTGGGGACTTGGTTCAATGCATCAGTTGTTGATCACAGAAGTTTAAGAGCGGGGGCATGGCTCTCAAAAAAACAGAGGTGTATCTGAATGCAAGCTTGAAGGGGTGGAGTTTAAGAGGACTAAATTATTGGAGGATCCGGTATACATCACCAGAGACAAGTCTGACAAGATCTAGATAAGATATTTTGGTCAAACACTACAAGGTCAAAAAAAAAAAGTAATGTACACACAGATGAATAACCTGGAATGAATTCTGTGTAGACCTGTAACATAGGGGTGTAACTGTACATGTATTCATCCTGAACCATCACGGTACGAACGTCATGACTCGTCAGACGAATACAGTCAGTCACAGGCGATCCACACTCCAATCCAGAAAGGGGTGCGTGTGGTAATGCAATGCTGTTTGTTAACCGCCACAACAGGAAAAAGTGCAGAAGAAGAAGAAACGATCTATGCACCAACACAAAACAAGAGTTCAGATGGCATGTAAGAGCTTGCTATTAGCCTGTATGCCGAGTTTCGATTAATGTTTGTGACGCGCTCCACAAACTTCAAGAAAAGGAAACCGGGAAGGCAGAAAGCAGCATTCCTTTATTTTACAAAAGCACAAAGTTTTGGTTTTTTTTTATTGTGAGTGTACACAAATAAAAAACACCCTTTACAGTTTTGAATGATGTCTTACTCTTATGACCATAAATTGAGTATTTTAAGTTGTTTCCGCTGTTAAAATGAGGGGGTAGTGAGCAGGCGATATCATCCGGATGTGCCAGTCACCGGAGCTAGGCAGAAAAAAATACTACAGGAGTGCAAAAATTAATCTCTGCACAAGTACCTTTTCTCCCTAGTAACATGCATTTAGAAAATAGACAGAGTGAAATTTCATTTCATGCTAACTTTAAAATGCATTCAAACAAACCAAGGATAGGTACAGTTTCTCAAGTGTCTGCTCATTATCTTTAATGGGACCACACCCACACGCTGCGCAGCATTCACACGCTAATCATCTACGTGTGAGGCACACACACCTGTAAACGCCCCGATCACCTCGATAAACAAACATCAAGCTTCATCTTTCCTCTTGAAGACGCGCTGTGAGGTATAAACCTTGAGTTTACCTCAGAAGAACGCGATTTATCCAGCTGAGGTAAGTAATTTATTCTTACTTACATTAGTTAACATGTTATTGTTACATAAACTTGTATACATTAACTTGTTGAACTATTGCCAGACTAAAATGTGTCGACGGAAACATGCAGGTAGGCAGCTTTTCAATGCTATATAAATATACATGTACAACACAAGGATGTTTTATGCTCTATAATATAAAATACAAAATATGTGTTTACACTGTAACATGATGAATATTTTAATGTTTAGACCTGTGTTTACTGTGAAATATTGTGTTTGTGGATATCTGCTCAAATGTAGATGTTTATAATGTGCTAAACAATAATGTTTCAGTGTTCATAAGCGCTATGAGTTTGAGTCACTTATAATGTGCATTTGAAAAGCAAAAAACTTTACATGTTTTTACTCCAAACTCACTTCATAATGTCATAAGTGTGTGAAACAATTTCCATTTGGGATCTGAAGTGGCTTCTTATCACAGAATGAGTCCTGTTGACCCTGTTGACTGTTTTGTTTTGTTTTTTTGACAAAACATCTTACATGATGAAAAAAGTTGAAATTCTAAATCTTTTCTGATGTATTTGTAACATCATGAGAAGTATGGCATCTACGCTAATATTAGTATCTCTGTTTATCCAGAGGTTTACCACAGTCAGCCGGATCTGGGCCGTATTTGACTGGATTGAATATTTTGAATGTTGCGATCCCAATCTGGCTTATGACCCGTAACGCTGCCTGAATCATAACCAAGCACTGTTCACTGTTGGCCAGAGGAGAACTCTGAGCCCAACTGAGCCTGGTTTCTCCCAAGGTTTTTTTCTCTATTCTGGCATCTGTTGGAGTTTCTTCCCGCTGTCGCCTTTGGCTTGCTTAGTTGGGGACACTTTATATTCAACAATGTTTTGATCTGCCTGCATTGATACCATTGTATGCAAACTGAACTGAGCTGGAGGATGACATCACTGTTTTCTCCAGAGCTGCTGTATAGATAAATGAACTAAATTAATAACTAATGTTTTTTTTACAATGGCAATGAATCAATGCTAAACTTTCTTAAGCTGGACAATGACACTATTTTCTTCTAGAGCTGCTGTACAGCCAAAATTATGTTCCTGCTATCACTGTAAAGCTGCTTTGAAACAAAAATCACTACATAAATAAAGGTGACTTGACTTTATGAAAAAAAATCATAAAACTGCTTCTGAAAGAAGAATTTTTCAGGGGAAATATTGCCTGTTAATAAAAAAGTTGATTGTCTGGAAGAAAAAAAAAAAAAAAAAAAATCAAACTGCCACAGAGCTTCATTACAGGGCTAGGTTTCCAAGTACTTCTCTTTTTGCCAGTTCAAACAGACAAAACAGATCAAAGATGTTAATAAAGTGAAGGATTCTTACCTTCTTGTCCATTTGCAATTTCCTCAGTTAGTAAAAACCCTGTAGAAACAATTCAAGTGATTCAAGTGAGTTTCAGAGAATATGTTTTTGATTGAATTGACTTTAATGTTGTTTCTAATAAACAAAACATCATGTAATCATGTAAATTATTATGACATCTGTGTAATGACCATGTTGGAGGAAACTACTGACACACTAATAATAATCTTCAAAAACAGATTGTTTGATCTTAAAGTCAGACAAGGACAGGTTTCTGTGGAATCACTACCAGATTTTCATAAGACACAAACAGAAATAAAAGTAGACCATCAAGCCATTTACATACACAAATGGGTTTTAATCTGTTTAACATAAATTTTGTTTGGTAAAGCAGATCTAAAAAATAAACTGAGAAAAACTATTCCAGGGACAAGCAAATTCATGATCCACGCATGAACTCTTACCGTTCAAACGTTCGGGGTCAGTGATACTTTATGAATTGATACTTTTATTCATCACAGATGCATTAAATTGACCAAAAGTGACAGTAAATACATGTATAATGTTACAAAAGATTTCAATTTCAAATAAATGCTGTTCTTTTGAACTTTATATAATTTCCAACATTGATAATAATCAGAAATGTTTCTTAAGCAGCAAATCATCATATCAGAATGGTTTCTGAAGGATCATGTGACACTGAAGACTGGAGTAATGATGCTGAAAATTCAGCTTTGATCACAGGAATAAATTATGATTTACAATATGTTCACATAGAAGAAGTTATTTATATTGTAATAATATTTCACTTTGTTTTTACTGTATTTTTGATCAAATAAAAGCAGCCTTGTTTAACATAAAAATCTTCTTTCAAAAATGTGAAAATCTTGCTAACCCTAGACTTCTGAACAGTAGTGTACACGCTGAGATAAATGAATGCAAATCATGATTTTAACAATGTCACTGCTAAAATTAGTGTGAATCTAGTAAAATAGCAAATGCATGTTGTACTTTACCCAGTAAGATCCACAGGCACTTGAAGAGCTTCTTCATGGTTGATTAAAGCCGTCTGTCTTTCTTTTAGGGATGGAGAGTGTGAGTTTTATACGTTTTATTGAGGACGACCCATTTAAATGTGCATCGCATGATCAACCGTATCTCTCCTCCTTTCCATCTATATCACACTAACCGGTCTCTCTCTTCACTGCACCTGCAGCAGTTTCTTTCATGAACACATAGAGAATACAGAAGTTTGAGTTACAAATGTTAGTTACTAATCACACAATTAAATGTGAAGTCCCTTCTGTACAGGACATTTATTTCTGGAGCATGTCTGAGAAAGGCAATGCTAAACTATTAAACACCACAAACACACAAAACACTGTATTACTGTTTATCCTAATGTCTATTGGATCAGATTTTCTGCATTTTTATTGTTGATATTTGCTTTTAATAAGCATGCTGTGATATTATGTGCTACCTTTTGTATATTTGCATATACAAAGCAGACAATATTTTAGTAACTAAGATTTACATACTGTATATTCTGTTTATTCGTTTTAGAAACCCAGGACTTGTACACTATTAACACATTTGCACATTCATTAAAAGTTCTCTAAAAACATTTTTTTATTGGAAAAAATATGCAATATTGCTCTCTATGCATCTGCGTGAAAGTAACCCCTTCATTCCTACTTGCTAGTCGCAGTGAGCCTTACCTCTTACTAGCTGTCCTCTGTTACACTCACCTCCCTAATCCTCACTCCCCCATGCGGGTCACGGCACCAATGTAACCCCTCCGGTCCTACTCGGCCCGCTCCGATCATGACTCGAACTGGCATCTCCGGCATGGGAGGCAGGAGCGCTAACAAGGACAAAAACAAAGTCTTATAAACATCTAAAAGGATTTATAATGTAATAATATTTATAAGAGGTCTTCGTCTGCTTTTAGCAAAGTAACAAAAGTTAGGTATTCTTATAAACATCTATAAGATATCATGAATGCTTTGAACTTTTTTTTTATTGTGATACTTATGTAAAATCAACAAAACAATACTGTACATAAACTTACTTGAGTTATAACACTTATAAATATCAATAGTTTTTACATAAAGTGTTGTTCTACCACACCATATTTAATTTCTCTAATTGTTTACATATTGGCAGCATTAAAATGTACACTACTTACGAATGAACAACTTTACAGATGTACAAATGTGTAGACATATTTTATTTACAAATATTAAACTTGTGTCAATAATGTTTTCATTCTATTAAAGGCATATACATATTTTCAGTTGCATTTAATAAATGAAATCATTCTACTAATATGAAATAGCATAAACTCTGTTCGTGACTCATGCTACAGTTGTTTTGAAGGCTTTAAACAATCCTACACTTTAAAACCTTAACATGAGTAACATTTCTGTAATCGTTTAAACATTATCATGTAATATTTATTTTGTTTGTACAACCATAAAACACACCAAAATGTTATATTAATTCACAAAAGACATTCATTCGTTCGCTGTAAACTAAATCTTTAGAATCAGTAAGATTACAACAACAAATCCAATTTTTCTTTGAGCAATGGAACATGGGAAATGTAGTCCAGGGTAACATGTAACACTGTGTGTGTGTGTGTGTGTGTGTGTGTGTGTGTGTGTAGTGCAAAAGTCTTAATGGTGAACAAGTGACCTCTGGTGGTGAGTGAATAACTACAGCTGTTCAACCAATCTGGGGTGCGTTTCCCGAAAGCATCGTTGGTGAACCATGGTCGTAAGTCCCATTGAACTCTAATGGCAACGACGGAATTTGCGACCATAGTTCGCTTCGGGAAACGCGCCCCTGATCAACGAAAGGAATAGTTATTACTCTGTTTTCTTGATTTTCTTGTTTTGTTTTTTTTTCTATTTGCATATGTTTTCTTCAGCTGCAGTGCATTGAGCTCTCTCGGCCACTGTACAGAAAACAAATGTGTACCTCAAAAAAGGGTAAAATGACAAAACAAAATAATAATAAATCACACAGGAAAGTAAAATAACATTAAGCACATGAATTGGAGTGAAAATATAGATATAAAAGCAATAATTACAATAAAGATTAAATAAGATTATCGAGAAGTCAAAAAAAACCTAACTCTTCCATATTATGTTGACCTGTGATACCATAATAATTAAAGGGGAAAGCACTCACATTTCAATCAGACAGCTACATCAGTTGCAATCAGAATTATTCAACCCCCTTAATTGCAAGACATTTTGCTGTTGAGAACACAATTTTATGAAAACAATTCATCATAGGCATCAGTAAACTATTATACAAAGTTTATTAATACACATTTTAGTGATTCTGAGAATGTAAAGTTGATGGGGAAAAAAAAAAAAAAATCAAACTGGCGCTAAAACTGTGTGTACAAAATTAGTCAAATTTTGTGCAGAATATTTTATTCTTTATAGCTTCCAATAAACCCTGCCTGTAGGAGCTTAGAAGCTTCTGTCACCTCTCTACTGCAATCTTGGCCCATTCCTCTCTGGAAAAAGCTTCCAGTTCACTGATAGTCTTTGGTTTCCATGTTACCACTGCTTTCTACAAATTCCACCAAATATTTTCAATGAGATTTCAATCTGAAGACTGTATAGGCCACTCAAGAACATTCTACGACTGATCCTGAACAAAGCTTAAATAGATTTGGATGTATACTTGGGACGGCTGTCCTGCAGGAAAGTAAACTGATCATCAAGCTTCAGTCTCTGCACCGAAGGCATCACCATCTTTGCCAACATGGCTTGATAGGACTATAATGCATTAAGAGCTTGCTCAGGCGCTGGGGAGCTAAGCCATTTAGTGCTTTGTAAGTAATTAGCAAGATTTTAAAATCTTTATGATGTTTAATAGGGAGCCAATGTTGACAGAACCGGGCTAATATGGTCATACTTCCTGGTTCTAGTAAGAACTCTAGCTGCTGTGTTTTGGACCAGCTGTATTTTGTTTATTAAGCGTGCAGGGGAACCACCCAGTAGAGCAGTGTTACTCACTGCATGGCTCGTGAGCCTCCTGCGGCTCGCCAAGCTGTATTTTGTGGCTCGCATGGCAGTAAATAATATGGTGATATGATCATTCAGTCAATACAGATATTTCATAAAAACATTAAAAACAAGCAGGGCTATTCCCACTAATCCTACCCATTCGCATCATATGCATGAAAAAAGTAATTTCAGCATACAAATAGCTAAATACAAATCCTTTAAAGAGGAAACAGAGAAACCACCTCACCAGTGAACATCTTGTATGCCTCACACAGATTGCAACAACAAGCTACAAATACATCATGAAGAAAGTCAAGGAAATGCATGCATGTTTTCGCTCATCCCAGCATTAAGGTTATCCTGCTTTTTTTTTTTTTTGTCATTAAAGGAAATAATCTTGTCTCAGTTACAAATTTGACTGGTAAATGATAAAGAATGATCTCATGGATGACAGACTGATCAGCAGACATGCTATTTATGACTGGATGCAACCTTTGATACTTTGCGGTAAAAGTGGCTCTCCTGTTGACTTTGTCCTATCAGTGTGGCTCTCATAAAAAAAATAAATAAATAAATAAATAAACAAAAAAAAAAATAGTGAAGCCACAGCACACATAGAACTCCACACAGGTTACAATGTTGCGAATGCATTGTTACCTGGCACTCGATGGCTTGCCGACATCTGCATCACTAAAACTGTTACTATGTATCTTCAGTTTCTAAGTGTGACCCCTAGTGTCGTCATTCAACACAACGTGTCGTTCCCTCCATCAGGGACAACTCACAATAATAGCAAGATTACACAGAAACAAATAAATACAGTTCAACCACTTTCATATGCAAAGCTTACAATCCATAACATACATAGTCCAAACCCCTTCACACACTGATGATAAATGCAGGATGAGCAGAATCTCAGTCTCTAACTGATCCAATAGTATCTCCAATATCAGCTGAAGCTAATATCTCTTACCGTGTAAAAAGTCAGCTCCAAAAAGATATTCCAACACTGACGTTGATGTGTCCAATTGCATATTCAACCAGTCACAAAACAATCAAGAAAAAACAGGTCGATCCAGCCAGCGAGGCATTGCAGCAAACTTGGAGATACACCTGGTAAGCTAGTGGTTCGTCCGGTGGAAATGGTCTCAGGGAGAAAAAAACTCCCAGAACTATAGTTCCTACCTCCATATACTGAATCTTGTGTACTAAATACAATGCCTGCATCCAAAATTGCATACTCTCTTGAGAATGTACTTATTTGGGCAAGTAATTACTGCACAACCACTAAAAAAGCACATTCTATATAGTATGAGTGTGCGTAGTATGAATTTAATCCAGGCGTACTACATTTGCCATATTGTTAATATCATGTGACCTACCAGCTTCAGTGTTAATTCACTGGCATTCATAAATCCTCTCCCGTGGCCTCATGGCCTGAGAATCGAGAAAGAGCTATCAATCTGTCAATCGTTTCCGTGTCCGGGCTGGGTGAGGTTTCCCGTATTGAGTCAAATTAAGCCGCAGACTCCACTCCTGGTCCATCGTATGCACACTTCAAAATCTCACTGGAAGAAATAGGTAATCCGGGTACTTTTTGTCTACTCTTTTGTGAGTTATGTGAATTCAGGCATACTTCTTTTGTCACATACTGTTTTTCACCTACTATATAATAGGGAAGTATGTGATTTCAGATGCAGCCAATCACCAGACATAAAGAAGTTCAGCACAGCAGTATGGGAAATGGAGTTAATATAACATCACAGTTTTATCAGTAAAAATAAACAACCTTAATTCGTTTTACTTTTACATTTTGTACTGACAAGAATTAAATATTAATATGTAGATAGTAGGGCTGGGTATTGAGACAATTTTCACGATTCGATTCGATTACAATTTCGATTTTATTCAATATCGATTATTTTGGATGTAGTCTTTCAGTTTCAGCACATGGCAAATTTTCTAGAGGAAAAAATCTCAACTAATGCTGTAAACTACACATGAGAGTCAGTTGGTACTACTATAATAATATTGAAGGTTAAATTAACTTATTTATATAAAAACACTTACAATTACACTCAATGATGTTATTATAAATAAGGTTTAGAATTACATAATCATATTTCTACTCCAATTCATGTTTTTTTTTTATATATAAACATTTAAATCGTGGCTGTCATAACTGATTTATTCAAACATGCATTAAATATTGAATAACATTAAAAATTATAATGAATATGTAACGGTGCATAGCTATATTTATCAGAATGCTGCTCTCTAGAGCACTTTTCTAGCTGACTAATGAGTTTATGGTCACTGAATATGTTTTTCTGAGGTAAATGTGACGTCACGTGACATTGTTTACAAGCTGTTTTTAGAGACCTCTTTCCGAGGTTGAAACACTGATTGAGCGATTACACGAGACATGATACGGATTTCAGTAAGTTGTACTGTATATTTTAACATACCTTCAGATGTTCATGCATGTTTATTTCGCTGTAACTGGTATTAAAGCGGAGGAGAGGATGATCACATGCTTATCTTTAACTGAGGCGCTAAAGCGATCTGTCACGCCACATTAAACAGCGCAAAACAGTATTTATTTTTTGAATCTCATAATAAGATGGACATCATTGTGAATTCTGAGACTTGCTTCATATCAAAAGTAACAAAGCACAAAGATTATTGCAATTTATTGGATGGGAGGCGCTACATGTTCTGTTCATTCATCAACTGAAAACAGACTAGATTAATCGATTCTTGGGATTTAAGAATTGATATCGGTTCGTAAAAATGAGAATCGATTAAAATCAAGAAATCGATATTTTTTACCCAGCCCTAGTTGATAGTTGTGATAGTTATACAATAAGTTATCTAACTAATACACAGGGATGCCAACTTTGCTTGCCTAGCTGGAGTGAGATTTAGATGACATAAGCTGAAACAATACCATGCCCTATTTGAGGTTTTCAACCATTCATTTTTAGTTTCGTCTTAATAATGCAAATTAATCAAATACTTGAGCCTAATGTCGTACTAGATGCACTTAACCTGTCTCTATTAAGTTAACCTACCATATAGCATGCTAACATTGCCAGCCAGTCAGATTTTTTAGAAGGGGCCTAAATGTAAAGGAGTTACATGAAGTTTAGTTACTGTAAAAATGTAAATTCTGGCATAAATTTTGTGATGCATGAAAAATTCAAATTTTAAAGGTATAGTTCATCCAAACATGAAAATTTGCTGAAAAATGTATTCCTCCTCAGGCCATCCAAGATGTAGATGTGTTTGTCTCTTCATCAGATTTGGAGAAATTTAACATTACATCACTTGCTCACCAATGGATCCTCTGCAGTGAATGGGTGCCATCAGAATGAGAGTCCTGACAGCTGATAAAAACATCACAATAATCCACACAACTCTGAAAGCTGTGTGTTTGTAAAAAACAAATCAATAATTATGATGTTTTTAACTTTAAACTGTTTTCCTCTAACCATAATATTGCTTTCTCCAGTGAAAAAAATTCTGAATTAGGATAGGAATATGCTCAGATCAAGAACTGTGAAAACAGTTCTAAACAATATGTGGAATTTAATGTGTGAGGACAATGGGGGATGGACTTTTTGGGGATGGACATTTTTCTGGATTATGGACAAAACCTGCTATCAATGTACATTATTGATGGTTCACTGGTGTTTTTTTATTGTAATAGTATTATTTGTCCAGTGGCAGTTTCCACAGGATGAATAGAAAGGATATGGTACAGAGGATGATTGGGTATTGATATCTCACTGACATTAGCCTGCTGTACTCATCTACCACACATGCACAAACATATACACAGTAAAATGTCTAATGTATACTGTAAATAATTATTATAAATATTATTATTAATTATATGCATAGAAACTTCTATGCCTTCAGTTTTTCAAATCCATCCTTTATGGAGGAGTTTGATTATGTTAATGGTTACCCTTTACAATATACAGTACATGATACAGACTGCAGAGCCTCATGTTGTAACAACGTCCAAATGGAAATTAGTGCCTTCACACTGAAATATTTTGCATCTGAGACAGACAACAGGTTTTGCATAAGAGATAAGTTACATATAAAGAGTAAAAGCTGAATATAGTGAGAAGAACACCAACACTGAATCAGTCGACATCAAGTCTGTCTGCTGCTGCAGGTAAATGATCATAATGTTTATTTGTTCAGAGTGTTGTTGAAGATGATTCTTTTAAGAAGCTCTTTTTATATTAATCTCAAATTGTTAAGGTTAAAGCTGAGATTTGAAGGAACAGACACACTTTCTAGTAATTATATCAATGTTTTAAATGCTGTTCTTCAAATTCAAAGTTTCTTCAGAAAATATAATTATACCAAATTATAATTTGGAACCTGGAAACATGACATATGTTTCTCTGACAGTGAAATAGTTTTCTGGATGTAGATTGGTCATTTTGAAGATTGGTTATTGTCACTAATTGGCCTGTTTATGGTTTAAACAATTTCTCCTGTCATCAAATTACAGGTAAAGAGGTTTTGTCTAAATCTTTAGGGGGTTGATGTTATCCAGGCATTTGATTAGGCTTTGAGCAATTTGATAAATTGAAAACTGAATAAATTTGTTTATCTCATAGGTGAATCACTCATCATGAAGACTGATTTACTCTTGCTGATTTTGTCAGGTTAGTTCAGGGTTTTTGTAGATGTTTAATTCCTCAATTACAATGATTTGCCATCATTTTATGGTACATTGTCTTTAGCTCTGATGCGTGTGACATTCTCATGGCTTCATGAGTTTGTCTATGTGCCGGTGTCTGTGAACTGGACGGATGCACAGAAGTACTGCAGACAGCGTTACACTGATCTCATCACCATCACTGACCAGGCGGATCACGATGAGCTGCTGAAAACTGCAGGAATGGGAAATGTTTGGCTTGGACTATATCGAACTAGTGGTGATGGTGTCTTTGTCTGGTCAGATCAGAGAAGTTCCTCATTCAGAAAATGGAAATCTGGACAACCGAATGCTCAGTTGTGTGTTAATGTTTATGATGGCTACTGGTATGACCGCAACTGTGAAGACTACGCTCCTTTTGCATGTTACATCGGTGAGTTTTTATTTAATGTATATCCATACTTTGACTTTTTGTTTTATTTTTCCTGACCTGCTGGTCAAAAGGTAATATAACGTTTTAAATAATGTCTATTTAAAAAATTACATTTTTCTATTTCAAATTACATGTTCTATTTTAACTGCCATCCCTAATGTGTGTGTGTGTCCCACAGAGAGAAAGAGACAGCTAGTGAGATTAGAGGTGAAATCAAGTCAAAATGTGAATGATCCTGCAGTGATGAAAGAGATTTTAGAGAAGGTGAGTTACACACACACACACACACACACACACATGTCACAATAGAGAAACTCACCTAGAACTGTTTCTGATTTATAAGAGAATGAACCAATAGGGACACCATACCATTGCAATTCCATTGGAAAAAAGCCAACAGTAATATCATTTCAAAGTCATTTCTGTTCTTCAGATGGAGCAGACACTGAAGGAGAAGGGTTTGGCACAATATGCTAAACTTTCATGGAGAACCCAGTCCAATGGGAATGTCTTCCAAAAGAAGGACAAGAAGAGTGACGCCACTAAACAGACTTGCATTTCAAAACTGCGTAAATAAACACTTACCACCTAACTAACCACCAAACATTTTAGATGTTTAATGGGGAAATGCAGAAATGGTAGCAGAATTTTCTCACTATTTCCTCAGTCTTGTCTTTATGTCTTTACTGTGCATTTATTCCATCATGATTTCCTTATCTTTTGTTAAGGGATGTTGTATTTGTGTTTTGGGTAAGTTAAATTTCAGAGTTGGGTAAGAATGTGAATGTTTTGTCAAATTTTGAATGTAATCATCTGCTTATTATCTAATTTATCTGAGACAATCACAGAACCTGGGTTCTGTCAATCCTGAGTTGTTGTTTCACCAGGTTGTTATGCCAAATAAAACAACAAAATTTCAACTAAACTTCAGCAAGTGATGTTCTGAATGTACCCTCCTGGGTAAATACCACAGGAAAATTACATATTTAATGTTCAATACTGCTCTTACATTCACCGTCTCGTCCTGTTTGTTATTGACTGTCACATGCTCCTTTGTGTTCTGTTCCCGCCACTCATCACTCGCCATGGACACTGATTACACCCATAGCTGTTAGTTATTAGTATTGTCTATTTAAGTTCCTCCCTGTCTTCAGTCTAGCGTCCGGTATTGTTGTATGTTATGTGT
Organism: Culter alburnus; assembly: GCA_028476615.1. Lineage (NCBI taxonomy): Eukaryota > Metazoa > Chordata > Actinopteri > Cypriniformes > Xenocyprididae > Culter > Culter alburnus. The sequence continues at coordinate 37,785 of JAOTNS010001276.1, forward strand.
GTTCGATGTTACCTGCCTATTCTGTGAGATTAAACTACATTATCTTCCTTGAACCTGCCTTCCTCGTCTTCCCTTGGAGAACTACTGTAACAGAAAATGGATTATGCGGACATGTTCACGCTCATGTCTCAGGAGAGCCATGATTTTTGTCTGTACACAAAGAAATTCAACTGTGTTGTACTCACCTGCCCCTATGACAACGAAACCCTGAAGTCATTGTTCTGGATCGGGGCCAACTACCATCGTCCCGTGGACCTCCCAGACGCCTCCGGACTCTGCTGGAGGGCATTTATCATCAGGTGTCTGGAGAGTGTTCGCCCCCGATCCAGAGCACAGCCAGACCCAGAGCCTGTATCTGTAGCTAATGTTACATTCACCATCTCATCTTGTTTGTTATTGACTGTCACATGTTCCTTTGTGTTCTGTTCCCGCCACTCATCACTCACCATGGACACTGATTACACCTACAGCTGTTAGTTATTGTGATCTACATGAGCCCAGTCAAGTCACAGTTGATCTTCATGAGCCAATTCAAGCCACCGTTGATCTTCGTGAGCCAAGTCAAGCCACAGTTGATCGCCAAGAGTCACGTCACATCTCCGCTGATCGCCCAGAGTCATGTCACGTCTCCGCTGATCGCCCCAGAGTCACGTCACATCTCTGGATCCGTCCGAGAGCAGAGAGGATTGTTGTCCAGTGTGGATGATCCACCTTTGACGTCAGCACGAGCAGCTGGAATTCTGAAGCCTCTGCCGACCGCTTTGCACTCAAGCCCGCCAGTGTCTACGGACAAGATGGCCGCATCAGATCCCGAGTCAGCTCCAGACTCCGCACCAGAGCCCGAGTCAGCTCCAGACTCCACACCCGAGCCCAAGACAGCTCCAGACTCTGCACCAGAGCCCGCTCCAGCAGCCCACGAGCCCGCTTCGGCCTTCGACAAACCAGCTCCAGCCCACTACGAGCCAGCTTCTTACCCACCATAGCTGCCCAGAAGTCTTGTGAACACAAATTTAATATATTTTTTTGGCTTTATTTCAGTGACTTAAGTTTTTTGTTTTTTCAATAACCACGCATAAACGTTATTCCTTCAAAAACACAAACATGTACATACCTGTTCCTCACATATTATGGTAGCCTAGTTTGTGCTGAATACAGTGTAATGGCACTTGTGTCATTAATATGTTTATGAACAACTGAAAAAAGCACACATGTCAGGGCATGTCAAAACTTCTCCAGGGCCCCAAAAATCCTCAGACACCAGAGGGTTAAGATTCTCTCCCGCCTACCTTTGGACTGTATATTGTTTCCCGACCTGTGAGTGATATCTGCCTGCCTCGACTTCTGCCTGTACTGTGACCCGCTATGGCCGCCCATGGCTCCTGACCCGCCATGGCCACCCACGGCCTCTGACCCACCATGGCAGTCCCACTCTCCTGACCCACCTTGGCGTCCCAAGGCACCTGACCCGCCGTGGCGCCTAGGGTTCCTGGTCCTGCCCTGGAGACCTCTTACCCATCTGCCAGTAGGTCTCCAAGGCACCCACCCCCCTCCCCGGTTATGCCATTCACGGCGTGAGGGCGTGCCTTCCGGAAGGGGGGCATTATGTCACGATTCCTGTCATTTCCCGGACTCCAATTTCATAATCCTCCCTGCCAGTCACCTGCATACACTCCACACTAATCAGTAATCACCACACCTAGCTGCAGCACACTAACCGGACTATAAAGGACTCTCATTCACATCACATCATTGAGAAGTCTTGTTTACCACGGTTACAATTCCGAGCATTGTTATTCTGTCTGTCTGCCTGTTACCGATCCTGTCTGTTACCTGTTTAACTCCCTCGGGTTGGCGATACCACCTCGGTTTTTTTCTTATCAGTGTGAAAGAGACTCAAAATACTCTGTCAATGTTGCACATACAATTAAGAGGTATACACCATTTTAATCTGTGGAATATCTTCTTTTATTTGTGTACACTCAGAGTAAAAACAAAATGTTGTGCTTTTTGCAAAATAAAGAAAACTAACATGATGCGTGATCTCTCGTCTCCCTCTGAACGAAGTCCAATCTGATCGTTATCAGAAAAATGAAGTGTAACTTAATGAATACTAATCACAAAAAAATTAGACTTATGTCTAAAGAAACATTGAGATGTCAGGTTTTAAATCGTGTAAGTCAAATCGAAAACAAATATTCTCTGTTTATGTAATCTGTATGAAGACATGTCAGACACCCGTGATTCAGCTCATTATCCGCTAATGTGGCCACGCCCACGGAGCCAGCACTATTCAGATGCAAATTTTGAGGCAATACATGTATACATCATCTCAATCATGTATTTATTGTCTTGAAAAGTGTTTATCTGGATGTTAAAGCGATCTCTGGAAGCCCGTTAGTTCCTGGAATGTCACAAGACCTGTTCTTTTTTAGATTAATTTGTGGACTAAATGTGCACAGAGTATGAACTGAAAACACAGTATCCAGTGCTCATAGTGATGACAATAAATGTTGAATAAATATTACTCCTCTGTATAGAAAATTGACATAAACATATGAGAATCCATCAATATTTCTCCAAATGTGCATGCTTTTAAGCTAAAAGGCTATATGAAATGCCACAGAGGTAACATAATTGTTCAGACACTTTGCATCACATTAATACATTATATTTTAAAGTATATAATAGAATACCATTATTTTAAATATTAATATTTCACAGTATTGCTGTTTTTTCTGTATGTTTTCTGTACACCATGATGAGCTTGAGACATGATCACAGGGGGTTTTTCACAGCCTACCTGACTGAAAGGCCTCATTAATATGCAGGTCATTACACCTCATTATGCGATTCTTTTGTCTTCTCTGGTGTAAATCACCCATTATTCATGATGATTCAGGCCTCCACGCATACTGTGTTTCTTGACAAAAAGTGTCTTACAAAAACTAAATCAATATATTGTTTTATATGAACAAGTAGGCAGGATCATTTTAACATAATTTTGAAGCAAAAACTCTAGTCTACAACCTCCAATACCCAGAAGTCTTGTGAACACAAATTTAATATATTTTTTTGGCTTTATTTCAGTGACATAAGTTTTTTTGTTTTTTCAATAACCACGCATAAACGTTATTCCTTCAAAAACACAAACATGTACATACATGTTCCTCACATATTATGGTAGCCTAGTTTGTGCTGAATACAGTGTAATGGCACTTGTGTCATTAATATGTTTATGAACAACTGAAAAAAGCACAAATGTCAGGGCATGTCAAAACTTCTCCAGGGCCCCAAAAATTCTCAGACACCAGAGGGTTAAGATTCTCTCCCGCCTACCTTTGGACTGTATATTGTTTCCCGACCTGTGAGTGATATCTGCCTGCCTCGACTTCTGCCTGTACTGTGACCATGATTCTGCCTGTCCCTTGCTGTTCCTGTCTGCCCCTGTTCAACACTGGTTTGGGAAGAAAAAGTCCCTTAAAAAGCTTAAAAATATATCTGGCGTAATACTATTATATCTGGCAGTTCAAACAAACAGATTAGAATAAAGATAACAAATTATAAATCTTAAAGATGCTTACATTCTGCTCCATTCACTATTTCTTGAATCAACAACAACAACAAAAAACAGTTTCAAATGATTTCAGATAACCTGATTTTGCTGCTCTGTGAATTAAAGTAAAACGTTTTCTCCAAATAATTCACTTTAATATAGTGACTAATAAATAAAACATCATCTGCATGATAATGGTATGAACATTGATCTGTGTAATGGCTATGCTTGAGGAAACTACTGACACATGCAACATGCAGAATACTGTCATCTAAAGTGGGACGAGAAGACGCTCCTGTAAATCACAACTTTCTAGAGAAATCATTTACATACACAAATGAGCACTGATTTTAAGATAAATTTGTGTTGTAAATTGGACCTAGAAACACAAAGTAAAAACCATTCCAGAGATCCAGTGACGAAGTGAATTCACAATTTATAATTTGCAAACCAGGAAAAAAACAAAGCCAATTCACAATCTATACGCTGAGAAATATTTCATGCAAACCATGATAAAAGAAGTGTGAATATATCAAATAGCAGATGTATGTTGTACTTTACCCAGTAAGATCCACAGGCACTTGAAGAGCTTCATAGCTGATTAAAGGCATCTGTCTGTCTTTTAGGGATGGAGAGTGTTAGTTTTATATATTTTTATGGAGGATGAGCCATTTAAATGTGCATCACATGATCAACCGTGTCTGTCCTCCAATCTATATCATGCTCATCTGTCTCTCTCTCTCACACACATAAACAAAACATAGAACATATACAAGATGAGTTAAATTTTTTTGTTAAAATATGGTACACAATTTGATTTTAACTGTTTTGCTATTCTAAATACATATTTTCCTTTTTGTGTAACAAATATTTTTTCTTAAAATTGACCTTTATTATGTTGTACTAAATATCAACAACCGTGATTCAGCCACAGCTAATCACAAATGAATATTTATCTTTTTTAAAATTAATAAAATACTGTCACAGACACGCCAGGCTCTTCACACATCCAATCACAACGCACTCCCTCCCCTGAGTATTAACTAGCTCCACCTGACACGCATCACCTCACTCATCAGCGGCACTACAAAAGACAGTCCAGATCACACAGTCATTGTCCGGTCTCGTTAATGCATACCTACCTGCTATGCTTACCTTAAGGACTCCCTCAACGCCTGTTTACCTGTCTCCAGTGTCTCCGTGTCTCCAGTGAGTGTCATCATGTCCAGTCTGTTCCACGACTGCCTGCATCCACATCCCTGGGAAAAGATAAGAACCACGAAGATCCAATCACTGCCATTTCCACGAACCTATCCTGCCGTTACTCACCTGCACTCTGCCATTCATCCTCTGGTTGTTCAATAAACTCATCTTAACTAATACCTGTGTCTCCGTCCCCTTCTGTGTGTAACAAATACATTTTTACTTTCCATTAAAAATGAACTAATTAAAAACTAAATGGCTGAAATGCACATAAAAAAAGTTCAAAAATGGTTCAAAAATGGTCCAAAATACATAGACTAAATACAACACAGAATTTATCAAAATTGCATCCCTCGGTGGATATAACAGCTATCAGGAGCAGGAGTAATAAAAAGAAAAACAAACAAAGCAACAAATTATATTTTATAGGGTTTGATCAAAATATATGTAGTGTATGTGTGGACTCGTATTCAACATTAAAATTTAGATTAAATGCATCTAAAACAAGAATTTTAATTTTGTCACACACGGCTGTGGAGTTATTAGCTAAAGTTTCTTATTATAGCACCACCTTGAGGGTGATTTTCACAAAATTTTGCTGAGAGGATATGTTAGGACGTTCACCAAAGATGATGTATACTAATTTTCAACTTAATGAATCATTCAGTTGCAGAGTTATAATGTTTTTTTGTTTGTTTGTTTTAGTGCCTCCTATTGGCGGAATTGTACAAAACTTGTTGTGCATCCTCAGAGTGTCCTGTTGTCTCTCTGTGTCAAGTTTCATTAAGCTTGGACATTTTTTTCAGCAGCTATAGGTCAACTTGTAATAATGGACATTGCCTGACCAACTAATTAACTTATAACTCTGCAATACTTTAAGGAATCAAAGATATTTGATAACTTTATGCCTGCACCGTCCCTAGCTGTTGTGTGCCTATTTTGGAGAAGATCAGACCAATGCCCTAAAGGTTGTACAGTGTATATGAAGCGCTTGACAGAGCCCTATAAGGTTTTATAAAGAAAGTTTTCTTCTAATAGTGAAAAAAGTGAGAATATCATAATTTGATCAACTAAAAATTTGGCCAAATCTATTCGTTTTTAAACACAAAATAGTAATTTGCATATGTATTCACCCACAAACCAATATTCACCATACGTTTAGTCTGGCCACTGAAGTTTTTTCTCCTGGCTTGCATGGAGATCTTGTGTAGCTTTGGCTTAATGCTCGCTTCATCATCTGAATGGATGGAAGGTAAATGTTCTCTCAAGTATCATGTGTCTGTGATCTCAGCCATTCTCATTCTACGACCTGCTCGATGTAAACTCTTTCCATTTGCACTGGACTAATTTAACTGCACTGTAAACAAGGACAGATAAAGAACTGAGAGGTTTATGGGATTGACTGCCACTGGATGCTTCATCACAGCAGCAAAAAAACAAATATCTTTCCTTCCCAAAAAGCCGGTGACGGCAACAATTTTGTGCTGATATTCTCACCTCTTAATTTCACCAACAGCTCCTAAATCCTTACATCTGCTTTCTGAAACAATGTTTATGTTGGTAGTATTGTCAATCCCTTACTCTACTTTACTTCTATTTGCCAATTAATAGCCTAGTCAAGTTATAATAGTTCACAAAGTTTTGCCTAATTTGATTTACATAGCAATCTTTATGGAAAATTTCAGCACTGCCAAATGTTTTTAACATTAATTTAAAACAACTGTTTTCAACAAGTCAAAACAACAGCAGTATAACTTGTTTCCAAAGTGCCTACACCTTCTGCTCTTCTCTCCTCATCTGTAATTCAAAATTGAAGTAAAGGGCATAATGCAAACCAGTTTTTGTAAGCAAATTCCAGTAACACCAAATGTTGCAGCTCTAGTGAATAAAAGGAGAAGAGTTAATGTTACTTGCAACCCACAACTACCCAAATCTCTAAAAGACCAGCCATTTTTCATATTTTATCACCTCATTTATCAAAATGGTTAGATTATAAACAAATTTGGTTGTCCTCAACAATTTGAATTCAATATGAAATTCATAAAATTTCCAGTTCCACTATATCTCAACTATCTTTATTTCACATGTAAATATATATTCTATATGTCTTATGTTAAGTATTTAAACAAGAATGGAATGGTGCTCTACAGTTTTGTTTGTTTTTTTGTTTTTTTTTTTAAATGAAGTGTATTTCTTTAAGGATAAATGTGGAATATGGCAAGCATGTCTGAAGGCTGCACTTTTTCATCCAGCCCTAGAGATATTTAGAGAGACAGACAAACAGTCAGATTTAAGAGGACATGGAAATCTCTGCTGAAATTGTTTGAATGTTATTTTCAATGTAAAACGTGTGTCAACACTGATGTGTCACTATCAAACACCTAAACAGGGCAGCACAGACTCATGAAACAGGCTTTACAAAGAGAAATGATTACACAACCTTTCTTGTCCCTGAAAAGAGCAGTTCAGTTGTGCATCAGTGTGAGAATTTGTTGGTGTGTCATCATGAAGACTGATTGCAAAAAATTTGAATCATTTTTCTTTATTTAATGGATGAGGGTGCAGTTTAGAGTATCTGGAGCTGATAATTCATGTTTTGTTTTTAAATCTTAATAAATTATAGGCTTTAATAGTGTTTTGTATTGATCTCACATGTTAGAGATAAGATAATGTCTCCATCAAAGGTTTTTAACAACTGTTAAATTTTTTCTTGCCTTTAGAGGTAAAGCTCACATAGTTCATCTCATGTATTAAAAGTAAAAACCACATATAGAAATGAAATGATGACAAACTTTGCAGAAGATTTGCTGAACAAGAACTCTGTACTCTGAAAAAAATGCATTTGTTGAAGCAAGCCAACACTTTGCATTTAGTGGACAAATTCAAATTGGCTAAAATAAATGAGACAGTTATTGAAACTCTTAAATCTCAATTTATAATTTTCCAGAATCCAGAAAAGTGCAAGTAAAACATGTAAGTAAAGCATGTGCATTAATAAAAAACAAATGTTTAAGATACTGTTGAAGTCTGTGGTTGTTTCTTTTCATTGCACATTCATTAAGGAGCTGATTTTAGCTTTTTTTTTTTTTTTTCATTAATGTCCAACATCAGCATCATCTTGCATGTTAAAAACTGTCTTCTGTGTGCATGCTGCATTTCTTCTTGTAGAAATGGAAGGACAGAAATACGGATTAGAAAGAATACAAATGTGAGCACTACATAATAAAGATAAATAACTTAACTAGCAATGGAATAAAGCATCGTTGTTGTAAATGGTGGCTTTTTACTGCATCAGTTTCAACTCTGGAGGAAAAAAAATTATGAAGATCGAAAGAATCATGACATTCATCAGAATGAATTCTACTGTGTGCAACTTACCATGTAAGATACTGAAGCAAAGTGTAAACTGAAGAAGTGCTGATGACTGTGGAAGGGGAGAGCAGGGTTTGTTTTCAAAACAATACGCAGAATATTCTCAGATGTTTTCATAATACACAAATCACAAATATTTATGTGCCATTTGTCCAAACACAACTAACAAAATGAAGAGTATTATTCTTGTTTTGTTAAAAAATTACAAACGAAAACATTGTATTATGCTATTTGATGTTAGTGTTTTCTTAGGTCTGTGTTTTATGACCGACAAAGTGTGTTTACTGGGTGAAAACCTTTTCTAGAGTTCTAGAAGAATGAGAATGATTTGATATTTGAAGGAAATGTTTTGGTAGATTTAGTGAATTTTGAATGTGAAATTAACTGCTGTGCCAAGATTAAAGTTGGTGGTAACACTTTAGAATACTGATCCTTCATTAATGAATAACTACACAGGAACAAATTAATAATGCATTATTAACGCTCTAGTAACTACTATTAACTAATGCATTATTAACAATAAACTCTAATCTTAAATAATTATTAGTAAGTAATAGTGCTCAGTTGAAGGTGGTAGTTCACTATTAACTAATCAGTAACTACTGTTTTTTAATTCCTCCCAGAACTACTAAGAACTACTATATACAGGTTCATAATTAATGTGAATAATGCATAATGTATAATTAATTCTAAAGTAAATATCATGGTAACCCACTAGTAATGACTGAAGTATTACTAAATCCATGATAACTCTCTAGTAACTACTGAAATCATTGTAAACTTTTGAGGTTTTTGTAAAGTATTGGATAGTAATAACACAAGAGTTACTATATAACTCTATAGTAACTACTGCTTATTGGATCAGTATTGTAAAGTGAAGATCATGAAACCCACTAGTAATTACTCAAGTGTTACCAAATACATCAGAAGGAATTACTGTACAAAACTGTACAAAAACCTCAAAAGTTTACAAAGACTTCAGTAGTTACTAGAGAGTTATCATGTTTCTCACTTTAGAATACTGATCCAAATAATTAGTGATTCCTTCTTAAGGATTTAGTAATACTTCAGTCATTACTAGTGGGTTACCATGATCTTCACTTTAGAATTAATTATACATTATGCATCATTCACATTAATTATGAACCTGTATATAGTAGTTCTCTGGGAGGAATGAAAAAACAGTAGTTACTGATTAGTTAATAGTGAACTACCTTTAACTGAGCACTATTACTTACTAATTCATTAATCAGAGTTTATTGTTAGTTAATAGTAGTTACTAGAGTGTTAATAATGCATTACTCATTTGTTCCTGTGTAGTTATTCATTAATGAAGGATCGGTATTCTAAAGTGTTACCACGTTGGTTATGAGAACTGTCTGAAGAGATCTGAAATAGTGACCTAAGTATTGAGAAATGTGTCCTAGCGATTGTAAAAAAAAAAAAAAAAAAAAAAAAAGAAGAAGAAGAAGAAGAAAGAAAAAAAACTGTAAAGCTGTTGAGATAATTGAAAAACGTTTGTCGGGCAATATTCTCAAATGTCAGGGTGGCACACCTGCAAATATTTTATCATCAACTGAGTAATAATGTTAAACCTGATACTGTAATGCAACATGCAATAGATCACTGTGGCAGAGTGAAGAGGGTTGTAAATATCTCTCAAACACTGATAAAAACAGCTCATTTCAAGATATATATTTACAAATATTTGGTTGTACCACCTGACAAAAAAGTAAAAGAAAGTAAAAAATAAATTATATATATATATATATATATATATATATATATATATATATATATATATATATATATATATATATTGTAAACACTTTGAAATGTAATGTATCAACTAAAACTTGTTTAAACACATTGTTTATGACACAGAAAATATGCATTACATCAGTTTTGAAAAGCTTTATTTGCTCAATGACCCATAAAACAAAACCTGCTGGAAAAACATTACAATAAACATGTATTTTCGTTGTGTATTGTATTTGTACATCCACAGCTAAAAATGTTCTAAAATCATTAGAGAATACACTTGTAGTTTTGACGTTAGTATTTACTTTTAATAAATGCAATGCATTACTAGAAAAATATGCAGTGCTTTATTTTGCAGTGTTTGGCTAAGGTACGAGTGTGTTTAGATCACTGTGTTAACTGTTTTGAGAGCAGTTACATTACTTTGGAGAAATGTGTCAAATTGATTGAGAAAAACCATAAAGCTACTTGAGAGCTCCCTCTACAGGACAGGTGTTGACCTACAGGTGTCATATCTTGCTTTCCAGTTTACATTTATTTTGTAGTTTGTTTCTTTTTTTCTTTTTCTTTTAGCTTAGAACTAGAATCAACTAACAATGTATCCAATACAAAGTATTCAAAGTATGGCAAAATGACAAAAAAATGTCAGTGTAAGATGTAAGTTCTTTTTATTATTATTATTTGTCTTGTTATTGTCATCCAAAACTTACAACTCCTATTTTTGCAATGAATACAAAACAGCTTAATAATACAGAAGTGCACATACAGCCACATTTTACTGATGCCACAATGACAGAGGGCAACTACCCAAAAATATGTTCTAAGAACGTTTTGCTAATGTTCATATTAAGATATAAAATGTCACTTTTAAATGTTTTCTGAACATTCTGAAATAAGCAGTAACATTTATAAAAATTTATAGGCAAACATCCAACTAAATGATTCAGCTAAAATGTTCCAACAATGTAAAATTATTATGTGTTTGTGCTAAATTTGAACATATGTTTTATTAATTTGTTTGTTCATAACTTTCAGAGAATCTTGTCACAACATTAGCTAAAGTTCTCAGTGTTCCCTCTTAGCCGAGTATACAACTAAAATGACACAAGAAATGCCATTATGAGACAATCAGTTCTTGTTTCTGATACAGGGGGAAATAGAAACATTATTCTTCTGATACCACATCCTCTGAAAGACATTTCCTCCAGAAATCATTTGCCACGACAGTTTTGCATCTTCTGTTAGTCCCTTCTCCTTCAGTATCTTCTCTATCTGAAGAACACAGACTTGTATTATACAAGGTAATCTTGGTAAGTCATCGGCATATATTAAATGTGCAGTATATTGAACTAACCTTCGCTAAAATCTCTTTTTTTACTGCTGGATCATTCACATTTCGATTTGATTTCACCTCCAATCTCATGATCTGTATTCTCTTCTCTGTGAGAGACACACACAAACGTGATGAAGTGCTTGGGTTAATAATGAATAAGTGCAAAAAAGTGGTATGCTTAGAAGAAAAGGTTCTATAAAGTACCTTTAAGGGGTTCCATCATGGGATAATTTTATGGATTTATAAAATGTTTTAATTCATTCTAATTTTAAATAAATTTTATGAAACAGCTAATAAATATTATTACAAGAAAATTTGAAATGACCTGTTAAACATGAAAATATTTTGCTATCGTACCTCCTTATATAGAACCTTTATGGCATAAAAAGCCCCAGAACTATATATATTCTACACAGTTTTAAAGAGTGTCGAGACAAACAAAAAATCATTTCTTACTTCAAAATGTGTCTTTAGGAAAATACAGAGCATTATGTTAAATATCCTATAAATATTTAATAAATGACACCAAAAGAACGTTCTTCACACTGGCTTACTGAAGAAAAAACATCAGGTTAAACTGTCCATAACTTAACCTGTCCAATTCATTAATCCACCAACAAAGACTCAATATTTTTGCTGTTCTGGTTAGCAGTTAAGTTAATTTTCAAACAACTCACCATAGCAGATAAATGCAATTTTTCCAGACAAGCATAATCATTCCAGAATCCAGCAGGAGTTGTGTACACACAAAACTGGTTGCCACCAGCATTGTTTGGTTGTCCAGGGATCCACAGTTGGAACGAGGATTTGCTCTGATCAGACCAAATCCAGGGAGATGTCCCTGTCTTCCGATAGAGTCCAATCCACATGTCTTCTTTGAAATCATTGGGAACAGTTTTTAACAGCGCATTAAGGTCCGTCTGGTCATCGATGGAGGCGAGATCAGTGTGATTCTGTCTGCAGTACGTCTGTGCATCTGTCCAGCTCATTTTCTCGGAAATAAAGTAAAATGCATGAGAGTTCACACGGAGCTCAGAGCTGTGGAGAGACATTAACCCATCACATGACACATGGCATGTCATTTACAATGTTTAAATGTCAAAATCAAAACAATATCAAATAATACTGAAACAAATATAAAATAAAACATGAGAGAGCCTAAACTTAAAAGTGAATACTTTTCTTTACAGCAACCATACAAACACATCTAAAGGCTCATTTATGCAGCTAAGTTAAGGCGGCTGAGCCAGCTTAAATTCTGTGTAAAGACATAATTAATTAATTAATCAATTATGCCTGCTCTAAAGTATTCCACTGCAACCTTTGAGCAGCATTATACTGTTTGTGAAAAGACACTTAAATGCCATTTCAGAAGCACTTTTGTGCCACCTTTGCAGTGTAAATTTGGCATGAGACACCCTAACACTCTAACCTAATACTGTTAATAAAAATATTATATGCTAGAGATGCACCAATACAAAATTTCTCCACCAATAGCCGATTATTCATAATGATATTTTGATTTTGAAAACCCTCCCTGGAGTAAATGATACAGGAACCCTCTCATTTGGTACATTACTATAATATTAGAAGTTCAAATTAACAACAGAGCCCAAACCATTATATTAAACTGCTAATTACACTCAAATAAAAACAAAAATTTTAGTATACAACTCAGTTGCAAATATGTAGTTTTCATAAACACTTGTCTTCATGGCAAATGTATTAAAACCATAAATAACTCCTCTCTAGTGTTTTTTGGCTAAACAAACTGTTAACATTGGATAACTTTTCTGAGGTAAGTGCGATGTTAAGTGACATTGTTTACAAGCTGTTTTACTGACATCGATCCTCTGTTGAAACACTGAGCGATTACACGAGACATGATTCATTTCAGTAAGTTGTACTGTATCTTTCAAAATATCTTTTGATATTCATGCATGTTTTTTTCGCGCTATAACTTGTGGTAAACTGGAAGAAAAGACTCACGCTACAGCTATCTGTCACGTCACATTTAAGATCTGTGATAAAATGGACAGAATTCAAACGCTGAGACTGTTTCTTATCAGAAGTACCAATACATAAAGCTCTTTGCGATTATTGGATCGGTGGCACGATACAAATAATGTTTGTTGTAGGGGGAAACTGCAGACCTGGCAACCCTGGCTTGAACTAAGGGTGATTCATAAGGTCAAATAGAGCCTGCTTTAACGTCACAATTTTGAACTGTTAATGCGTTATTTTCGCTTAAACTTCAACAGCCATAAATTCAACACAAGGGAGATGCGATGTGTCCCACTCCGCATACTTTTACCATCAGAGAACCGTGAACATGCGTATGTGTTGATAGATAAATTAAATATTAACGTAAAGGGTAAATATTTTAGGTCTCAGCTGACAAAAAACATTCCCAAGTAAGATGCAATTTCAGTATCATTTACAAAACCAATAAAACTCACCTGATAACAGCACAAAGATCAAATCAATCCTCATGACGACACAACAACAAATGATCACACAGATGCACAAGTACTCAAAACGCTATTTTTGGGGACAAGAATCTGTCTATTGTGTGGGAATCTGTGTGAGATCTGTCAACTTTGTAAAGCTTCTCTGTGCTCCTCTGTTTAGATCCTTGTTATACAACACATTTGTTGAGATGCACACTTTACATTGAAAATATCATTCAAAGTGAGTCAGTGGAGATTTCCATTTCCATGACACCCAAGTCACACGTATGCCTGTCTAATGTCTACAAATAAGCTTGCACTTTCACTAACAAGCAATAACCCTTCAGCCACAAAATGCATAAAGTATGGTAAAAACAACCCCAGCTATCAACAACATATTCTAAGAATGTTTTGTTAATGTTCCCATTAAAGAGTTAGTTCACCCAAGAATTAAATTTCTGTCATTAAGTACTCACCCTCATGTCGTTCGCCTTTGTTTTGTTTTTGCACACAAAAAGTATTCTCATCGCTCGATAACATTAAGGAAGAACCACTGTGGTCACGTTGAGTATTAACAATGTCTACTCTATACTACTTCTCTGGACTTTGAATGTGGTAATTTCATTGCTTTCTATGGGAGATTAAAAAAAAACCTCTCAGATTTCGTTAAAAATATCTTAATTTATGTTCCAAAGAACAAAGGTCTTGCGGGTTTGGAGCGACATGTGGGTGAGTAATTAATGACAGAATTTTCATTTTTGTGTTAACTAACCCTTTAAGTTAGTTCCCATTAACCATCTAGTTTTTTAATTGTTTTAAAAACATTTTCTTGGCTATGCATACGTTAAGGAAACATTCCAGTTTATTGTTTGCAAACACTATGGGAAAGTTTCTTTTGAATGTTCTCTGAAACAAGTATTAACATTTAAAAAATGTTAGAGAAAATCCAACTAAAACATTTCAGAAAAAAAAAATTCTACGTACAATTAAAGGTGCCCTCGAATGAAAAATTGAATTTACCTTGGCATAGTTGAATAACAAGAGTTCAGTACATGGAAATGACATACAGTGAGTCTCAAACTCCATTGTTTCCTCCTTCTTATATAAATCATTTGTTTAAAAGACCTCCGAAGAACAGGCGAATCTCAACATAACACCGACTGTTACGTAACAGTCGGGATCATTAATATGTACGCCCCCAATATTTGCATATGCCAGCCCATGTTCAAGGCATTACACAAGGGCAGCCAGTATTAACGTCTGGATCTGTGCACAGCTGAATCATCAGACTAGGTAAGCAAGCAAGAACAATAGCGAAAAATGGCAGATGGAGCAATAATAACTGACATGATCCATGATATCATGATATTTTTAGTGATATTTGTAAATTGTCTTTCTAAATGTTTCGTTAGCATGTTGCTAATGTACTGTTAAATGTGGTTAAAGTTACCATCGTTTCTTACTGTATTCACGGAGACAAGAGCCGTCGCTATTTTCATTTTTAAACACTTGCAGTCTGTATAATTCATAAACAACTTCATTCTTTATAAATCTCTCCAACAGTGTAGCATTAGCCGTTAGCCACGGAGCACAGCCTCAAATTCATTCAGAATCAAATGTAAACAATATAACAGTATACAATACTCACATAATCCGACGCATGCATGCCGCATGCATGACGAACACTTTGTAAAGATCCATTTGAGGGTTATATTAGCTGTGTAAACTTTGTTTAGGCACTGTTTAAGCGCGAGTTCTGTGGGCGGAGAGCACGAGATTTAAAGTGGCTGCACAGCATAAATCGGCTCATATTTAATGATGCCCCAAAATAGGCAGTTAAAAAAATTAATTAAAAAAAATCTATGGGGTATTTTGAGCTGAAACTTCACAGACACATTCAGGGGAAACCTTATACATCTTGTAAAAAAAAACGTTCGATGGCACCTTTAACATTTTTGTGCTAATGTATTGAGAACGTTAACAAAAAAAAAAAACAGATAACATTGAACAAATGTTCTATTAAAGACCCCCTGTAGTCAAAATCAAATTTTTAATGTTGTTTATATGTCTTTGTGGTGTTTTAATATGCTTTAAGACAAATCATGTGCAAATTCATTAGCCAGCATCATTGCTGAGTATTTTCTCCTTAAAACTGCAGTGAACCAAAGACAGTCTCAAAAACGCAGTTTGAAATCGCCCTTGTAAGCAAAAGCTCAAACGAACCTGAACATGTAACTGAATCTGTAATACACAAGAATGAACCTCATTGGTTCTTGTTGAAGCTCAAAAGTGTAAGAATACTTATTTCTGTGAATAAGTATGAAATGGATGTGTAGTTTGCATCAGTTCTAAGGTTTTCAAACATAGTTTTGAATGGATTTGGATGGATCTTTGTGATGTCTCTTTGTTTCACCCATTTCTGCTAAGGTCCTGAGGAATTTTTATGGCAGTCTCTGGCCAACCTTAGGAAGTAGTGCCTAGATGGGTGAAGGGCAGTAACTGCCTGTGGACCAATGAGAAGTCTTGTCCTTCCCAGGCTTGGTACAAGAGGTCTTCTTCTTACCCTCTAATAGAGGTCTGGATGTTGTCCTTACATCTTTATCTGATGGCGTTGGACAGTTTGTTTGTGTTAGTCCACCAAGATCCAATCGAAATGTAGCAAACCTTTGTCCACTGTTATAGACAGAGAGGGGCCCGGCCATAAACTGGGCCCTAGAATGTGCTGTTCACTACACAATGTTGTGTGCTGAGGTAAATGCGCTCATTGTGTGTGCGTAGCCTGCATGGTATTTTGGCCAGCTGAGAACTCGTGAAGAGCTTATAAAATGTGTAAAGTAGTCAAAACAGTGGCGGGAATCCATCCATCACACACAAACGATCTGCTGTGTGGAGACGCGCGTCTGATGCCTGAGATGGGCAAACTCGCGACTATGACAAGAAAAACCGACATGCGTGAGGATTCTGTCCTTTTTAGGGTCTCGTCTTCCTGTTTTTGGTTCGGTTACTTGTCTTTGGTCCGTGTTGCATTCATATATCATTCAAACCGCACCAGAGTTCATTTGGAAGCGGACCGAGACCCATCTTTTCAGCGGTCTCGGTCCGCTTGTTTGGTGCGCACCAGGGTTCGGATGGCAGCGTTCACATATGTTCAAATAAACCGCACTAACCGAGCAATCGCACCAGGGTTCGTTTTAATCGAACCAAACATGACAAGTGTGAACGCACCCTAAGTGTGAATGGGGTAAGACTGGCAGAGAAACTTGAAGGAACTCCAGGACTGAAGCCAGTGAGCAAGTGAATACTCTACACTTTAGGGCTTAAAGTTTCCTTTTGAAGGGAGCTCTAGAATTGAGAATGACCTCAATTTCAGACCCAAAGTTTCCATCTCTTTGGCCGAGGGTCATATATCATGCCCCCAGCCTGAGTTAGAAGGACCCTCCTGATTGGAATCTCCCATGGGAGACCATCTAAAAGAGCTATGACATCCAAGAACCAGACTCGGGCCGGCCATAATGAGGCTACCAGGAGCAAACACACTCTGTTTTGGTGGAGTCTCTGCAGAACTCCTGGGAGCAGAGCGATTGGGGGAAAAGCGTACAGATGAAGCCTCGGCCATGTCTGCATTATGGCATCCCAGTGGAGCAGGATGATGTTTAAGCTGCTTCATAATCAGACATAGTTCTACTTTCGGAGGTTGTGCTCTGATTTGTCTGGCTCAAGGATGTGCTGATCGCCTTTCTGATATTATTGATTTTCTCAGAGAGGAAGGAAGCAACTCACTGCATTTGCTGTCTGAGAGCATTTCACTGGGAATCTGACTTGGGGGGTTTTGTTAGTCTCTCTACAGTAGCAAAAAGAGTGCAGGTGTTGTTTAAGTTTCTGTTTATAATATTTGAGAAGAAGGTCTGTCTAGCTTTGCCTAGTTCCACACTGAAAGCATGAAGGCTGTCTTTATAGATGTTATAGTGGATTTCAAGTTTTGTCTTTGCCACTTGGCTCAGCTTGTGCTTGGTGTTGACAAGGCGCTTTTTGTCTGCCACTCTTCTTCCTGGCTTTCACAGGAGTAATATCATCAATTACATTTAACTTTTGAGTTAAAGGAATTGAGAAAATCAACAGAGTCCGCACATATGCTTCGGGTAAAAGATATAGCCTTCATAAATTGCGCACTAGTGTTGTCACTTAAGCATCACTTTTTGACAGACACAGATCTAGCTTCAATAGTAGGAGAGATCAATACAGTATATCAAAGCAAATACAGAAATTATCAGACAGTGCTGTGTCCTTAATAATAATGGATGAAAAGCTTAGACCTTTACTGATGAGTAAATCTAGAGTGTGTCCACGATTGTGTGAGGATCCATGTACATTCTGAGTTGGATAAAAAGTATTTAAAACAAGTTTATTGTTGCATTATCTATGTGAATATTAAAATCCAGAGCAACAGCAAAACAGTCAAGCTCTGAGGAAATTGTTGATAACAGTTCTGTAAAGTCCTCCACAAAGGTTGGGGAATATTTCAGAGGCCTGCAATGCGTGGAGCACCTTTTTATCACAATACCCAGATAGTCGAAAAGCAGATTGCCATTATTGTCATTTATCAAAAGAAACATTGTTATCGCTTTCAAGGTAGTAACATACTAATTATTTATGTTAAATTTAACAGGGCCTCAACAGGGTGTGGGATTGTTTTGTCACAAAGCAGTAACTTCCGCACATCTTAAAGACTGAAGTGAATAACACTGATGATCTCTTCATCACGGCACCTGTTAGTGGGTGGATATATCAGGCAGCAAGTGAACATTTTGTCCTCAAAGTTGATGTGTTAGAAGCAGGAAAAATGGGCAAGCGTAAGGATTTGAGTAAGTTTGACAAGGGCCAAATTGTGATGGCTAGACGACTGGGTCAGAGCATCTCCAAAACTGCAGCTCTTGTGGGGTGTTCCCGGTCTGCAGTGGTCAGTATCTATCAAAAGTGTCCAAGGAAGGAACAGTGGTGAACCAGAGACAGGGTCATGGGCGGCCAAGGCTCATTGATGCACGTGGGGAGTGAAGGCTGGCCCGTGTGGTCCGATCCAACAGATGAGCTACTGTAGCTCAAACTGCTCAAGAAGTTAATGCTGGTTCTGATAGAAAGGTGTCAGAATACACAGAGCATCAGTTTGTTGTGTATGGAGCTGCATAGCTGCAGACCAGTCAGGGTGCCCATGCTGACCCCAGTCCACCGCCGAAAGAGCCAACAGTGGATACGTGAGCATCAGAACTGGACCATGGAGCAATGGAAGAAGGTGTTCTGGTTTGAGGAATCACGTTTTCTTTTACATCACGTGGATGGGTGTGTGTGCGTCTCTTACCTGGGGAACACATGGCACCAGGATGCACTATGGGAAGAAGGCGAGCCGGCGGAGGCAGTGTGATGCTTTGTGAAATGTTCTGCTGGGAAACCTTGGGTCCTGTCATCCATGAGGATGTTACTTTGACATGTACCACCTACCTAAGCATTGTTGAGACCATGTACAGCCTTTCATGGAAACGGTATTCCCTGGTGGCTGTGGCCTCTTTCAGCAGGATAATGCTCCTGCCACAAAGCAGAAATGGTTCAGGACTGGTTTGAGGAGCACAACAACGAGTTTGAGGTGTTGACTTGGCCTCCCAATTCCCCAGATCTCAATCCAATCGAGTATGTGGGATGTGCTGAACAAACTAGTCTGATCCATGGAGGATCCACCTCACAACTTACAGGACTTAAAGGATCTGCTGCTAACATCTTGGTGCAGATACCACAGCACACCTTCAGGGGTCTAAAGGAGTCCATGCCTCGACGGGTCAGGGCTGTTGGGGCAGCAAAAGGGGGACCAACACAATATTAGGAAGGTGGCCTAATTTGCATATTCATGGATCTGTGTATACTAAATGAAGCAAGTTACATTCAAGTAGGCATTCAGAAATTATTTTCACAGGGAAAAACATTTAAATATGTCATTGTGGAGATCAAATATAAGATTTAAGGGATAAAATTATTGACTACAGGGAGACTTTAAGAGGTTTATTTGGCCTCAAGCTAAATGATTTAAGTATCCCTTCCTGACAGGAATTACAAGCACTGATTTGCATTCTGCCCTGTACTTCGATTTTGAATTACAGATGAGCAGATGACATACTAGTCAAAGCAGGCAGTGAAGCAGGTGATGTAGAGACAGGACCAAAACAAGCCACTTTATACATTATCCACTCACCAGCTAAAATAAAATGCAGTATAAGCAATACAAACTAATGGTGTGAACTACTAACCTGATGCTTTAAACAGGTGTCTGTCATGCAGATTATTTTATGCATTATTTTATATTTTATATTATATATATTTTATGCATTTATTTTAATGCATTAATTTATGTTAAGCAAGTACAATTAAGATGATGAGTCTAAACATAAAAACTCATATTTCCCTAACACTTCATAGGCATTTTCTATTTAAATTGCTTTTCTTGTTATCATCATTCAAATACAAACAATTATCCAAACCGCCTCCAGGGTACAACGTACTACCAAAGACTATAGAATAACACAAGACGCATCACTCATATTGTTTTGAATGGGAGAAAATGCAACGCAAATTAGTCCCGCCTTCAAAACAAGAGCCAATCGCCGATTGGTAAAGTCATCGCGTCACTGCAGCGTCCGTTAGAAGCAGTCAGACGCATGTCTCCGATATGAGACATAAGAGATGCGCACTTAGGACTGCGCATGCGCATTAGCTTGATCCAGCCTGAAAATTCATTTTTTTGGCCATGATTTAGAAATAAAATTTATGAGACAGTTGTTGTCAAATTTCATTAGTAATTTCAAATATGAAATTTAATCAAAACAGCTTTGGAGAATTTCCCCATTCAAAGTGATAGGAGCTGCACTGAATGCTTGAGAGGCGTTTCAAAGATGGCTGCCGACTGAAATAACTTGTCTTAAAGGGACTTTGGTAATACTAACGCTCACCACATGATAGCAGTTACTTTTCTCAGCGCTGGTGAGGATGGAACAATTCACAGTCGTTTGTATACTAGAACACTTTTTAGCATACTGACGCATTTATTTTATTTATTTTAACATTTTAAGATGGAAATAGTTAATTGTAGTTCATTAAATACATAATTTTTTAACTGTTTGCCTATGGAAGCCAATTTCTGCCACAAAAGAAAAATGTATTAATTATGATGACATTACTTAAATATGCATTTAATTATGACTAAGTAATAATTATGGGCCAGTTGTTCAAAAAGTTTAATCTGGATCAGAATTATCTGGATTTGGAAATCCCATGTTTTGCTCTCCAGGATCAGGTAATCCATCTTACTTTTGTGCTGGTTTTTCAAAGAAAAATTGGATTGGATCACCATTATCCAGATACACACTTTTCCAGATTACCAAATCTGGATTACCAGTGCTCTACGGAGCCCCTAAAGGGACATGATGATAGAGAGAATATGGGTTTTGAATTAAATATAATATTTTTGTTGGATATTTACAGCTGTTTGGGGATTATTTTATGGCACCAAAATATTTTTTACTTTACAGTAGGTTACAAAAAAGGCTAAATATGTAGGATAATGTCTACTTCTAATTTATTTAACAGTTAAACTAATCAAGAGCAAAATAAAAAAAATGTGTATGTATATTACATGATATAAATGTTGTATTTTTTGACCAGTTTTAAAGTTTTACTACATTTTCCTCCTGGAATCCACCTTGAAATCCTACCCCCTGTTGGGATCAGGATAATCCTGTTTTTTTGGATCAAAGTTATCCAAATCCTACTGACAAGTTTTGAACAACACAAACTGAAGGTTTGATCCAGATTAAAACTAGGATTGGATTCCGTGATCTAATCTGATTTCAGAATCCCTTTTTCCTTTTGAACAACCCATTTTCAAGATTTGATCCAATCCAATGGCCGAAATCCGATCAGATTACTTTTGAACAACTGGCCCTTTAAGATCTAAAATAATTAACCTTTTATGCCAACAAAATTTCAACTTTTTATGTCATAAAAAGTGCAGTGAATTGATCGAATACAGCAGATAAGAGACTGAATACAGAAACCGAAATCCAGCAATGAATAATCCATTCCATACCAAGAAACCAAAATACAAATAGAACGTTCCTAAACAAAAGATGTGGAAATGTATTTGCACCGTAATTCTCTAAAATGAGAGAATATTGTTACATTGCTATGTTCAGTTGGTGTCTGATTGTAATCATTCATGAAATACCTGTAAAATAATAGTGTTTGTAATGAACAGTGTGTTTAATGAAAATTTCTGTAAAAGCACTCTTTAAAAATTAGGATATTTTACTTGAATTTTACAGTTTTTGTCTGGCAGCTGATGAAGCCAGTCATTCAAGCTTTTTTTTTTTTTTTTTTTTTTCAGGTTGAGCAATGGTGTCCACTGTCCCTTTGCGGCATCTGGTGGTGATTTTGCAAATTATTATCGCCATTATTATTATTGTTATTATTGTTGTTGTTGTTGTTGTAATTTTACATATAGGCTACATTTCTATGTAATTTAAGAAAACAGAAAAAATACTGTATAAATATGGGTAAATATTTATACAGTAAATATTTATACAGCATATAAATACTGTATAAATATGGGTAAATTGTAGTAATTATTATTATTTTTTTTAATACAGAACAACTACTGTATAATTGTTAAAAAAAAATAATTACTACAATTTGCCATTAATGGCATAATATTTAAAATAACAGATATTGTTTGTAATTTTACAGAGTTTTGAGTATAATTTAAAATAAATAAAAAGACTGTAAAAAAAAATGGGATTCTTTTTTTTTTTTTTTTACAGTGTAGTTATGTGGTACAGTAAATGTTTATTTCCGCAGATTTGAAACGCAGGTCTGTTTAGTGGCATCACTCTTCTGCTCCTTCTTTTGGAAGACATTCCCATCAGATTGGGTTCTCCATGAAAGTTTAGCATATTCTGTCACTCCCTTCTCCTTCAGGATCTGCTCCATCTGAAGAACAGAACGAGACTTTTTAATAACATATTTCTGCTGTGGAATTACAGTAGTAAGGGGAGCGAAGCTCACCTTCGATAAAATCTCGTCCATCACTCCAGGATCATTCAGATTTTGACTTGATTTCACCTCCAGTTTCACAATCTGTCTCTTCCGATCTGTGGGACACACACACTGATGAAGAATTCAGTCATAAAGAACAATGTACAATCAATACATTCAATCAAATGAATCCAGAAATAAAATAAAATAAATGTATATGATTTGCTCAAACTGGACTGCCAGTTAAACACTGCCTAAATAAACATTTAATGTTTAATCATTATTTCAGAGTTTTGACCAGCAAGATCTCATGATCATGATCTGATTTAAAGTTGTCCCCACTGTCTATATGTTCCCATTAAGTTATAAAAACATTATTTTTTAATGTTTTTTCTTGGTTATGCGAACGGTAAGGGAACATGCCATTTTATCATTTTGCAAACATTATGGGAACATTTCAGAAGGTTCAGAGGACATTCAAAAACACATTCAACTAAATGAAATTCTGAACAAAATGTACATATTAGGATAATAACTCACCAATATAACACGCAAATGCATTAGTAAATTTACAGTTGCTGTCATACCAAAAACCATTGTAAACTTTAGCACACAACTGATTGTCCGGTTTTTCAGGAAACCATTTTGTGAATGTGGAGCTACTCTGATCTGACCAGACATAGGATCCAGGATATGTAGTGCGAGACAATCCAAGCCACACATGTCCCATTCCTACAGTTTTCAGCAGCTCATCGTGATCCGCCTGGTCATTGACGGTGGCGAGATCAGAGTAATGCTGTCTGCAGTACTTCTGCGCATTCGTCCAGTTCATGGGCCCGGGCACATAGACAAACTCATGAAGCCAAGAGAACGTCACGTGCAACAGAGCTGGAGAAAGAAGAACGATGCCATTGTTATATACAGTGGACCTGATTCTATTCACCCCTTTTCCTCAGCTAACAAAAATATGTTCTAAAAGTGTTGTGCTAAAATTTCCTTTGAATGTTCTCTTTAAATGTTCAAAACAATTAAATTTAAAGGGAACGATACATTTATCGTACACTCTAAAAAATGCTGGGTTAAAACAACCCAAGTTGGGTTGAAATGGACAACCCAGCAATTGGGTTGTTTTAACCCAGCGGTAGGGTTAAATGTTGCCCAACCTGCTGGGTAGTTTTATTTAACTCAACTGTTGTTTAAAAATTACTGTATTTCTTAATTAAAATTAACCCAAAGTATGTTGGAAATGAACATTTATTAATGTTCAATGAATAATTATTAAACATAAACATTTATTAAATTGCTTATTAATAAATTTATATAATAAACTATTAAACTATTAAATTTATATTAATAAAATATTAAAGCTTATTAATAAACATTCACCTTTTGTCTATTATTGTTGCCTCTAATTGCATCTGGTTTTTAATTTCCCAACTATTTTGGGTTCATTTTAAGCTAGCCATATAGCAATTTTTAAACAATAGTTGGTTTAAATAAAACTACCCAGCAGGTTGGGCAAACATTTAACCCAACCGCTGGGTTAAAACAACCCAATCGCTGGTTTGTCCATTTTCAACCCAACTTGGTTGTTTTTAACCCAGCATTTTTTAGAGTGTAATGCTAATATTACGGAAACATTACTTCTGTGAACATTCCAAAACAAGTCGTAACATGTACAACATGCAACCAAACTGTTTCAGGAAATAAAACATCCCATGATCGATGTATAAATATGTTTTTGTGCTAATGTTTCGAGAGCATTAGTAAAGACAAAATAACATTGAACGAACGTTCTAGTAATGTTACTGGAAGAACATTTGTTCATAACTTTGAGAGAACCTTGACAGAACGTTCCCTGTTATAGCTGGTTTGCTACTTGGATGTGAAAGAAGAGAAGAGAAATTAATAAATTTACAAAAATCATAAACTAACCTGAGAAAAGCACCAACTGTAACCTGTTCCTCGTGATGAGACGCCTGTCAGAAAGACAAACATGTCGACTTAATAAACTTCTCAAATGTCTGTATTAAACATCATGAGTGATCAAACTGCTCTCTCCACCCCTGAATGATTAGTCAAAACATATGCACCAGTAATTTTCACTCTGTGATGTGTTTCCTGTCATCTCTGTGAAAGTAAATTGCATTGCCTCAATATTTCTGTCTCAGTTTCTGTCTTAATTCAATGAGATCATCATGTTATAATGTCAGCATGATGGGAAATAAATGTATATTGTTGAAATCACAAAAGGCCAATCATTTAACCAAATCCAAAAACACCTTTCAAAGTGACTAAAGAGGTTTAACTTACATCAGGAAAACGCTGTTTAAAACTCCAGCAGAACTGCTTCAGTTTATGTGACGTTTCCAGGATCCTATTAGATTTTCAAACCCAAAACATCTTTAAACAACTTAAACATATAGAGCTCAAATAAGATGGTAAAATCCGAACAAATAAGTGTGACCATCAATTACCTGCAGCAGCGGACAGACTGAAGGTCGATGGCGACTGTGTTCTTCTCATTTTAGTCAGATTTTAGTCTCAATTCGTAATTTATTACATATGCAAAACCTGTCCTCTCAGATGCAAAATGTTTTAGTATGAACACAGAGACACTGATTTACATTTTAAATTTGCTAAAACACAATTTAAATGGATTTGCAGAGCCATTAGCTGCTTACAAAACATATATCTTAAAGCGCGACCATTAACATTGAGATTTGTCTGACATTTGCTGATATTACGGCTGAGCTCAATCAGAAAAGTCAATGCATTTAGGACAATGTT
Organism: Culter alburnus; assembly: GCA_028476615.1. Taxonomy (NCBI): domain Eukaryota; kingdom Metazoa; phylum Chordata; class Actinopteri; order Cypriniformes; family Xenocyprididae; genus Culter; species Culter alburnus. The sequence continues at coordinate 63,316 of JAOTNS010001276.1, forward strand.
AAATCCTTGTAGTTTAAAACACAGATGAAATCCAATTACACAATAGAAACAGGAAGACTGAGTAAAAATACACATATGCAGAAGTCATTTTTTGTTGAAACATCTGATGCACACATACATTACTGCTCAATTTATAAGTATGGAAGCCTTTTCTGTCACATAAAAAAAAAAAAAACATTATTATGACAAAAAGTCAAATTTATTACATAATACGTCATATTTGTGAGATGAAAAGATGAAATTATGACAAAAAAAAATCATAATTACGACACAGGAAGTAATAACTAACTTTTTATCTCATAATGTCATTATTTTGGGTTATGTCATAAAAAGTAAAAAAATATAACAGTCATAAGTATGACTTTTTAATGTCTTAAGTTCAACTTAGTATATCAAAAATTCAATTTTCTGTCAATTATGATAATTTGATTTTATATATATATATATATATCCTATGCCTGAAATGAGCTTGCATATATGAAAGGTTTACATACCTCTTAAAAATCTAAAATTAAAGTGAAAATGGATGGAAAACACATCTTTAGGGCAATACAAAAAGTTTTGTGTCTTGTTCATCATATTTAGTTTCATATAAAAGCTACAGAATTTGAATTTCATCCAATTTATTCGTAAAAAAAAAAATCACATTAAAGTCTGTTGTTGAACTGGTCAGTGAGTTCCTGTCAATCAGATTTCAGCAAACCGTCACTGATTCAAAGAGCTGATGAGGTAATAATATTAACTGTTCAGTAAAATTGAGAATGCATGTCTAATTTCTACACTTTATAACTTTGCCCAGTTTAGTAGAACAAAGTTGTGATGGCTAAATGTAAACAAATAGCTGTTTTAGGGGTTTTTTGTGTACCATGGTCCATGGATAAGAATCCTGGCTCTGCTAATGTTCATTGTGGTCACGCTCAGGATCTCTTGCATAAACATCAGACTTTCAGCCAAATTCCCTCTCTCACACGTGTCATGAATTGGTGCGCTTCAATTGGATCTTGATATGGGTCACTGCAGGACACAAGTAATGGGCGTGCCAAGAGTCACGCAAGCTGCCTGTATATCGTGTGGGATGTACTTTTCGGCACACCCATTACTCCGACCTGCAGCTAACACTGTCTCCCCAACAACAACGCCCGGGACAACTCTCCTCAGTTCACATGCTTATTGGCTGTAAACTTCAACCAACGAGTCAAGTCAAACTTATTTGTGTCACGCTTTTCACAATGCACATTGTTTTAAAGCAGCTTTACATTAAGTAATATTATGAATGCCGTAGCGCTTTACCATAGAGAATTTTTTAGTGCTGGATGATATAAAACGATGACACAATTAAGCGATCCTCCAGATTTTAAAGGTAGCAATGTTATATTTGTCGCGGGATCTTTTAGAGTTTTCGTGTACTGTTAAGGCTTGTTCACACCAAGAACAATAAAAGATAGCCTATATAACAGTATCGATAACTATATTAGTGTCCACACCTTGTCGTCTGCTGTTTTTTTATCGTTCATTAGCTAGGGAAAAAAAATGTTCTGAAAGTGATTCCAGTGATGTTGTTCTGCTGTGCTGTTATCGTTATAGTTGTGGAGTGGACTGTTATTAAAAAGGTTATTGAAAGTTATAGATTAGCATTAGTATTGATACTCTTTTGTCTGGTCTTTACCTGCAATCGTTCACAAGCTGCATGGGCAGGTGTTGAACTTAAACAACTTAGGATATTTTTTGCATGTTTGTTTTAACTGATTGTAGGTAAATATCCAGTAATCCAGTGCTGTTTTTACTCTGTGTTCCGAAGAGAGAAACCGCTCCAAATGATTCAATGCACGAGTGAGGTATCCAAATGATTCAAATTGAATGGCAAACCAATTTCAGACCATTAACGCTAGCGTTGTGTTGCACCGCAACAGCTTATCTACCCTAAACCTGCCAAATTTCCAAATCTATTTGTACTGTTGTCGGAAGTAACGTTAGAAATACATTGCGGTATAAATTTTAATGTCTGAAAAGAACTCAAAACTTTAGCACACTAATTCATTCGTAAATCAATCATCGCTAAATTAGCCAATACGGGAGGTGTTCCATAACATGACTTGATCCAAACCTTTATTTTTTTTTCTCTGCAAATTTTCTGTAAAAAGCAGTTCAAGCACTATTATCACCATTTCTTGTCTGTTATCTATCATCTTATTTAATTTTTATGAATTTGTTCATTTAAAAATCTTTTGGTTATAATTTTGTTAATGCTGTTCATTTCTGTGAGTCTGTGCCCTCTATAGGCGTGACGGGAAAGAACATTATGCCACTCCTGACAGGAGGGGCGCTGGTGCAAAAGCATAGAGGTGTAATAAGCTCTATGGCCCTGACTTTCATTTCTCTTCACATATTTTGAGAAGCTGTACATTTAGTTTCATTCTCTTTTGTTTTGCATGTATTCCATAAACCGACTGGTTCTGCTGCTTCAGGGAGGCACTAACTTTCTTCTTATAAAACATACAGTATTAGATATTGTGCCTTAAGCAAGGCACTAAACCCCAGGTTATTTTATGAGTTTCATTTAATAACGTAATAATAGGCTACCGAAAAATTACAACTGAAATGCAACTTCTTTTACTACTTTGCATATTTCACCTGTACAATGAGCACTGTGTATAGTGTAAACATTAATTTAGGCTGCAGTCAAAAGCAGTTTAACAGCTTTTTTTTCCAACTTCAAACTTCATTTGTAAAGATTAAATGTTGATTTCTTTAATTATGTTTCATTGGTCAACAGGAGCTTTATTGGAGAATCTAAACAATGTTCAGTTTTAGGAAACAGCAATAGAAGTTTAAGGGACCTGGATGCTATTTTTTCAAGCTGCATGTGTGACACTCAAGTATTTATATTTTAAAGTGATTGCCATTTTTTAAAAGGGTTATGAATTGAGAAACCATCTCTTGAGATATAAGAGGTCATCGTACTTTAAGAATATCCTGTAAGTTTCAGAACTGAAAACCTCCTTGTTAGTCCAATAAAAGCTTTTATTGACACCAGACCCAGCGAATGACTATTCCTGGAGTGTGCCTATTTATGATAGGTGAATCTCCGCCTCCAAAAGAAATCAACGCCTACTTCATCATTGCATCATTAGCCCCACCCACTGGCATGTTAGTGAGATGAGGAGGAGAGAAGAGCGATACAGGACTAAAATAACATTACCTTTCAAAAGATCCTAATGCAGGAATATGGTTATTTATTTTCAACAATGTGAATGTCTCAGCTGAGCTTTATTTATTTGTATTCGGTACATTTCACTGTGGATTCTTTGGTAAATCAATCGCATTTTGGCGCAGACTTTGCAAACAGACTTTTACGATATGGACTCGACAGCAATGCAACAACATGTCAGTAACTGTGTTCATTCTAATGCCTGATCTGATATTAATGATTCATGTACAGTCAGATGATCTTTGTCTGTGTGTCAGTAAATCAAACCAGTGACTAAACGCTCAACTTCACCTTGTTTCTCTTAGTAGGATGAAAATCTGTTATTTAAATGATGATTAAATTATATATAGAAAGCAATCAAAGAACGCTCCCTTTGAAACTGTCAATCAATCAGCACTAGTTTATCAGAGACTGAGTTCTGGATTCGTGCCAAAACCCATTTTATTCAACAAATCTCTTAGTTGCATCACGTTTGCACATATGATGAAAGCATTCGTTAGTGTGCAGAAGTTGAGTTTAAATGATGAGATCTCTGCTTTCATGCGCTCAATAACATATCTGTGATCGGTGACTTACTCATCACCAGTGTTGGGGGTAACGCATTACAAGTAACTCGAGCTACGTAATCAGATTCCCTTTTTTTCAAGTAACTAGTAAAGTAATGCATTACTTTTAAATTTACTACAAAATATCTGAGTTACTTTTTCAAATAAGTAACGCAAGTTACTTTGTTTTCTCATATACTGACTGACAGCTATCCTTTTGAGAGAAATTGTGATTAAATACGAGCAGTTGTGTGCGCTGTGTGAACATGATGGTTATTCTAGACTAGTTCTAGACTAAATGTAAGCATACATTTACTCATTTACTTCTTCTTCTGCATCATATTCTTCTGTATTCCAGAATGGCAGTACAGCTGAAAGGTTTGTTTGTTTACTTTGTCCTACTGTACTGGCATGAATTTGCATTTCCTTCTGCCTGAGGCTTATTCATTTCACTTCTGTTGTGAATGGGCCTTTACATTTGCCAAAAATAGAACTTTTTTGTTGTTATAAAAACAAACAAACAATCAGCCCAGATGAGGAAAAGTAACGCAAAAGTAATGTAACCCATTACTTTCCATAAAAAGTAACTAAGTATCCTCATTTAATTGTAAACAATTATTTGTAAGCCATCCCTTTACCTCAGTCAAGCACTTACAATAAGTACAGTCATCACACTTCAAAAGAAGATACAGTTATAAATCATCAGCATGATAATTAATTTTGTATTGCCTAAAAATTGACCCCAGAGGCAGCATGTAACAGAGTCAGACAGAGAACTGATCCTTGTGGAACCCCCCAAGAGATAGTCGCAGATGCAGAAACATGGTTAACAGAGCATGTCCTGTCCTGCAGATAGGAAGAAAACCACTTAAGGGCCACACCACTGATCCCTACATAATTCCTGAGGTGTTCTATTAAAATTACATGATCTAAAGTACCAAAAGCTGCACTCTAATATAACATCATTAAAGGTCCCGTTCTTCGTGATCCCATGTTTCAAACTGTAGTTAGTGTGTAATGTTGTTGTTAGAGTATAAATAAAATCTGTAAAATTTTAAAGCTCAAAGTTCAATGCCAAGCGAGATATTTTATTTAACAGAAGTCGCCTACATCGAACAGCCAGTTTGGTCTACATCCCTCTTCTTCCTTCTTTAATGACGTCACTAAAACAGTTTTTTGACTAACCTCCGCCCACAGGAATACACAAAAAAGGGGGCGTGGTCTTGTTGCGCTCCCACGGAGAAGAGCAAGAGTTGCGTTTGTAGAGTGTGTTTGTCGCCATGTCGTCGAAACGCTGTTATTTTCATCCCGCAGTCCAATCACCTTTGTTTGGCCTTTCCAGGGACGCTGTACTTAGAGATCAATGGTTACAACTTATGTTTAACTCGGTTCCCGAAAATTATAATCCACATGTAAAGCTATGTGCAGCACATTTTGCTGAGGACAGCTTCCTCAATCTCAATCAGTTTAATGCCGGATTCGCACAAAGATTATTCTTGAAAGATGGAGCAGTTCCCTCTTTGTCTGGAGAAGGCGTTGTTTATGGACCACAACCGGTAAGTGTATTTATTATTTAAGTTGGTGCGTTTAACAGTTTCTGTAACTTATCACACAAAGGGCAACGCTGTTTAGCTTTGTTAACTAGATGGTAATTGAAACTAATCCGACAACATTTTTTAAAAAGTGTAGTAATTCAACCGGACACCATCGATTGTTGGTGTTTGTAATGATCAGTTTAAATTATTTGTTGATTATATCTGTTGTTTACTGTTTAACCACATGCTGGTTTAGCTGCAGCCATGCGAATCATTGTTCTATGATTAGGCCTATGTAACGTTACCTACTGTAGTAAGCCATGTTTGTTTCCTATTTATAGCGAAGCTATTATGCTACAGTAGTCATATATATAAAGCTTTTATAACAGTTTGTAATATTTAACATTACAATTTAACCAATTCAAGGTAACAGCCAAACGTAAAAGTATGACAACTACTAAATAAACAGCTTACCATTGTGAAACATCCAGCAAAAGTCGTGTTTGCACAGGTTCTACTCGATCCTCTTCATCTATGTTCTCCGGGTCTGATTCCGGCTCAAATTGATAGGGTAAAATTAAAGAAATGTTTACAATAACACTGAGCGCGTGCATCTCCACGTTATGGTACGAGGCGTGACCTTTCCGGGCAAGGTGCGCTAAGCTGCTGTCGAATCACAACACAGGAACCGCTGGCACAATCAGAACTCGTTACGTATTTCTGAAGGAGGGACTTCATAGAACAAGGAAGTCATCAGCCCGTTTTTATGACAGTGGAAACAGCGGTATACAGATAAGTAAATTATGTGAAAAATACTGTGTTTTTTTACACGCGAAACATGAACACGTTATATTGCACACTATAAACACAATCAAAGCTTCAAAAAAGCACGAAAAACGGGACCTTTAAGGAAATACCTTTCCCAGAGTCAATACTTAACAAATTATCATAAGCAACCTTTAATAACGCTGATTCTCTCCTATGTTTGGTCCTAAATCCAGATTGAAATCCAGATTCCCCTTGTTATCTCATTGCCTCATTACCCTGTTAAGATCATCAGCCTTGTTCACCCTGCCTATATAATCCTGGTTCTCTCAGTCATTCCCTGTGAAGTATTGTACGTGCAACTCTGAGCATTTCTCTGCTTCCTTGTATCTTATTTTTCTGTGTCCTGGTATATTCTGCCCTGTGTTTTGGATTTCCCTGTCTATCTGTGTGTTCCTGTTTTGTGTTTCTTTGTTTGGACTGCCTGCCTGTGTTCTGACCCTGGCCTGTACATTAGATTATGATTGTGGATTACCCCTTTTCAGTAAACTGTGTTTGGATCCTCAGCCTTTGAGTCTCGGAGCAGTACGTTACAACAACCTTAAACAGTCATGAGGGGAGAACATCATAAAGTGAAGTATTCGGCTTTAAATGCAATATGATATCTTTTAAATGAGCTAAAGAAATCGATTCGAATTTACTCAAACAATGAGAAAGATTCATTATGTCAACTACAACATTCCCTACAGGCAAAATATTAGACCGAATAAGATCAATCTTATCCATGAAAAACTTTTAAAAGCTCTCACACAAATCCTTGGACAGGGTAGAGAAAACATTAATAGACGAATTCAGAACTTCATCAATGATTGAAAACAAAACCTTCAGATTATTTTAAAGAAAACACCAAGTCGAGCCCATGATCATGTGTAGGTCCAGAGACACACTGAGATAAGTTAAACGAATCAACTATTCTTTGGTCATGGGTTTACAGGGAAAACAGAGATGGATATTAAAATCATCTATAATCAAAATCCTGTCAGCAGATGGAACGACTACAGAAAAAACTCATAAAATTCATCAAGAAAATTCTTATTATAACCAGGAGGCCCATATATCAAGGCACAAAGAAGTTAGTGAACCACTCTTCCACATTTTGTCCCTTACATTTATTCCAGTTTCCCTTATTTTCATGTCATTGATACACATATAGATGCTAACAATAATTTAATTTGTAAATATATGACTAGTGCAAAACAGGAGTGAATAGAGGAAAGTGTCCACACCACCAGAATCCCAAGATCCCATGAAATCAACTGATGTGACTTGTGATTTACTTGTTTCCCCTTTTAAACAGTCAATATGGTTTATGCCACATCAATGAACCATGATTTTCTAATTTATGTTTAATTGCAATTATGTTTTGTAAGACTTGATTTTCCTGCTAAACAAAAACAGAGATCAAGCATCCTGCAATAAAGCAATAAAACTCATCTGGAAAAATATCTCAAAGAAGTAGTAAAGGACAACGCCTTGCCCTAACCCCAAAAGGACAATGCCTCCCCCACACAAACACACACACATAAACACACCTTCCCTTCCCGCTGACGTAAGTCACTGAAAGTTCTTCAAGATATATAATGTAACTTGTGTATTTATTGTTTTTCCCTTTTTCATGTTTGGTATCATTTTAAATGTCTCAGTGCGATTGGTAAAATGGTCTCAATTTCACAGCAGTCACTGGTATTATGAAGAAGATTGAAAACTAAGGAAAATTCTGTCCTGTCTTTGGGTGGTGCCTTTTGTGAAAACCCACTCCTCTCCCACAAAACAGGTGTTGGTGTAATAAATATTTATAACTCTTTTGTTCTGGTCCTGGTATAAAAGGTAAAGTGCAAAGCAGTCATGTGGGATCTTCTGTAGCCAGAAACCCCCATGCAGAGATGGGTGAATGTCTGAAGACATTCACACATCACTGTGTATATATGCATTTCTTCGAGTAATTGATGTTATGCATTTATCATTTCTGAATTGGCTTCTAATTGTCTAACTGTAATGTAATTGGCATGATAATTTTTTACTTGACAAATAAAATGGTTTATTCTGTATTATTCTTAATTCATTATTTCTAGTAGATTAAAGCGAAGGTATTACCTCAAATCTGTGTTCAGGATTGTTCATATGAAAGGTTTAATAGATGGAGCATGGGGCACATCGATTAAGTCCATTTCGATTTCTGACAATCGCTGCCTTAAATAAGTTGCAGTTTTCGTAAATATATAAAAACTATGCTTTTTGTTACGAGTAAGCAGAGCGCGACCGACTTAAAGGTAGATATTTACCCTGCATCCAATGTTTAAGTTCAGAACTGACGAGTTTGTGTCCGGGAAGAGCATTTAATTCGTCCGAAATGACTCTTCTAAAGCGATACCGGGACTGCAGTGAATGAAATAGTTGAAGATATAAGGTAATCAGAATAATCAAAAATCTAAATTAATACATAACAAATGATTAATTTCTAATTGGAAACACAACCTAAGAGTAATAATCATTTGAAATTGGAGTCAGATTAAACGAGTGAAATTAAGTGAACATTCAGAGGCGCTGAAAAGGCATAAACGCGTTAACCTTCGCACAGGCCATCGGATTCCGTTTTTGGGCCGATGGGGGGTTCCTTACAGTTTGATTGAATAGTCTGCGTTAAAGATATTTTTGAGTCGCTTGTCCAGAAAAGAACAACTGTAAATATGAAATGCACAGTAAATAGCTTAAGTAGCTTAAAGATTAAAAAACATTTTGATTTCACAGGGTCTTTAAAAGAAAAAAGAAAGAACTGCACAAACGAATCCTTCACTCTTCATATCTGCTGCAGATGAAGTTGAGTCTGTCAGTCTCAGGACGGCTGATCCAGCGCTGATCTCCTCCAGACTGAACTGCTCCAGATCTCACTGCAGAATCGCAGTTCTCTTCTCCTGTGCCGTTCCCTGGAGCCCAGTTCTGATAGCACACGGTGTCTCCGCTCACCCAGTACCAGATGCCCAAAATGTGGGAGTAACGTAAACCCAACCACACCGCCTCAGTAGACGCCTGTTTAACCACATTCATCACGTCATGCTGAATCTCTTCTGAATGAACCGAGACCAGATCCACATGATTCTGTCTGCAGTATCTTAGAGCTTCAGACCACGTCATCTTCTCTTTGATCAGAATCAGTTTATCTGGACACAAAACAAACCACAAGCAGAAACTAGAGAGAGACTGATCAAAAACAACATGCAGAACAAACACTGTGGAGGAATTTGTCATGTCAGACATGTAGTGTGAACTTTAAGATATCTGGAGGTGATGGATGGATTGTGTGTGTTTGTGAGGATCTGCTCACCTTCATGACACACAAAAGGAAACTGGTTGTTGCAAGAGATGTCTATCCATTGTCTCTGAGCGTTCTGTTCGATCGCTGTACAGTTTTCATTACCTCCATGATTACTAGGTTCATTAGATCTCCAGTATCTGAATGAGGAGTTACTCTGATCTGACCACTGCCATGAGTCTCTGACTCTGAACAGACCGATCCAGACCTTTGATCCAGATGAATGATGATCATTGATGAACTTCTGAAGCTGTTGACTCTCATTCTGGTTCCTCACACTGACCAGATCAATGTGATTCTGTCTGCAGTAACTCTGAGCGTCTCTCCACTTCTTCCCCTGATTGACAAAGACGAGTCCTGTGTTCGCTTTAAGAAAACAAATGGAAACAGATTCATGAATCAGTTTGTTCATTATTCTTATGCTGCTTTATGGTTTGATGTGAATAAGAGCAGCAGTGGAAACATCAGAAACACGTGTCATTCAAAGACTGTTTCTACAGCTGATGATATATTAAATATTCACAATATATTCATGATGATTTTGCAGATAAAACATTATGTATCATTTGTGAATTTCCTTGGTAATTTTATTGTAACTTTATATTTCTCATTCATGTTGGAAAGGCTCAGTAAGGTGATTTTTATTGGTGGGTTGGGAATTATTGACAGCTGTAACTTAGTCCCGCCCCCAGAGTTTGATGTAACCTGTCATGTTCCACTTTAACACTGTGGACGGCTCGAGTGTATTCAAACCATAGATGAGTGTGTGTAACCTTGAAAAGATCACACACACGGTCGCAGATACACATACATTGAGTTTCAGATGACTTGAACCTTCTAATGAAACAACAGTGATGGGACTACAAGACCCCGTGATAATCCCAATTAAGTCAGAAACAGAAACCTACTTAAAACACTTATGTTTTGTTACATGTTTCTCTAGAATACTTGATTCAGACACAAAGAGCTGAATGAGAGAAACATCAAAACAAAAGATGTTACACTGCAGCTGAATAGATTCATTAATTAGTCCAAAATGATTCTACATAATTTTGGACTAGTGAACACAATAAAATCACACTGAAGTTTGTTCTCAGGATGAGAGATTTGTTCATAAATATGAAGATGTGGCAAGTTGTATGTCTCTATGTTGAAATTTTACCCATTCATTAATTCATTAGAATTTACTTTGGCCAAAACAATGGTTTTATATTTCTTAATTCATAATTTACAGTATAAATTTTACAGAAAAAATATAATTCTCTATGCTCTCTAATGTCAGATTCACACAGATATCAACAACAAAACATCAACATTCACTCAATATCGGATTATTTTCTATACAGAAGTTGAAAGTGGACAAATATTCACAGTCTCCCTGATATTTATGATTACATTAAAAAGTAGCAGAATTTAGTATTGCATTTGTACAGTATACGGTGTATCTTTTTATAAATGAATGGGTAACACTTTACAATAAGGTTCACTAGTTAACATGAACTAATAATGAACTGCACTTATTCAGCATTTATTCATCTTTGTTAATGTTAATTTCAACATTTACTAATACATTATTAAAATCTTGTTAACATTAGTTAATGCACTGTGAACTAACATGGACAAACAATGAACAACTGTATTTTCATTAACTAACGTTAACGAAGATTAGTAAATACAGTAACAGATGTATTGCTTATGGTTAATTTATGTTAGTTAATACATTAACTAATGTTTAACTAATGAACCTTATTGTAAAGTGTTACCGTATGAATGTTTGTTGTCATTGAAGGGAGCTGAACTTACTGTTGTTAGATGATTTGCAGATGAAAGCCTGGCTGTTACTACATGGAAAATCATGCCATTGTCCATTCCACATCATAGCACAATAATCTCTGCCTTCAGGTTGTCCAGATCCCCAGTTCAGATTGAGAGCAGGATCACCTGAAGACCACTGCCATTTATCAACACCCGTCTTCTGCAGCCCAATCCAGACACGTCCACCATTCACACTCTTCTTCAACTTGTTCATGTCGTTCATGTTGTCAATGGTGGCCAGATCTGTGTAATTCTCTCTGCAGTATCTCTGAGCTTCAGTCCAGGTCTTCCTCACGTTTCTAAAGTGATACTGACGCTGAACACATTCAGATACGGAGCAGAGAGCTGTGAAAGAGAGGGTTTGATTTAATGCTTTTCATAACAGAGTCAAACCTGATGAAACTATAAACCATCAATAAAACAACAAACACACTCACCAATGAGAAGAAGAATGAAATATAGAGTTTGCTCCATTTCTGAGGAAGAAACACATTGAAAAACTCAGATAATCCCATATTCATCTTGGAGGAAAACATGATCATGTCATTTTTAAAAATAGCAGAAAAACACAAAATTCACAATCATTCAGACAATATCAACATCTCAAAGTCTAGTTGTGTTTGAAGAATGAACATGTGAGTTGTTCTTACTTTAGAGGTCGTGTGTTTCTGTCCTGAGTCTGATGTTTCTGTCTGCAGCTTTAAACAATGAGATTATTATATCTGCTCTCATCCCTCATTCATCATCACATCATTTGTGTATTGTTCTAAACTAATTTTCATATTTTTCTTCCTCCTTATTTGTATATTTTTATTTGCATATTGACGTCTGTGTCAGTCTTTTGACATTTTGTAGAGGTAAAATAAAGGGTCATTGTTTCCAGTTTTTTATCTTGTTTCCTGTCCACTGTGGGAGATGTTGTTGATGCAGTTATATCCCGACGTATGCATCATAGCATAAATAGATCCAGAGGCCCATCAATGATTCAAATAATGACTAAAGGTTATTATATCAAAATAAAGAAGAATTGCAACATAAAACAAACAGTCATGTTTGACCACGAGATTTCCATGTTCACAGTCTGGTTGTTTGTGACTAGAATCTGTTAGTGTTTGTGCTGTCTTGGTCACATCGCAGCACTCCACACACTATAGGAACAAAACTATTAAAGGTGCAATAGGACATTTTCGGAGAGGCTAGAAATAGCTTTCAAATCAACATCCCCCACTCTCCCGTCAGAGCGTCTCCAAAGACACGCCTCCTCCAAAACACATGAACACATACACAGCTGCAAAGCATCAGAAGAGACGATGTTAAACTCCCTCATGTCCCAAACCACGTAACATTACAATAATAACTAGATAGCTACCTATAACTACCTATAGAGTAGTATTGCATCCTTTATATCTCCGAAAAGTCTTTAGTTTTATTATATTTATAAAAGATAGATATGTTGTACTGAGTCTTTCCGAAAAAAGCCGAGCTCCTGGAGGCGTCTGCCGTCAGTGCTGTGGGTGGAGCTAAAGAGTCACGAGCGCGTAGAGATCGTCTGCAAGCTGCAACATCATTCTAAATAAAAAGGTAACAAAAACGTTTGTGTTGTTTACATTTTATGTACTTGTGCGCCGATCTGATGCAGTTTTACTCACCAAGCTGGGACTTGTTTACAAAGTATTCATTACTGAAATCCCGGGAACAAACAAACATACATGCACAAATCCATCACTTCATCCACTGTTCCCTTAACGCTGGATTCTTTGGGAAGCTGTGAAAGGTCATCTTTCCCTCACAACCAAAAACACACTCCTTTGGTGACATTGTTGAAAAATCTCTCGGCTTCCATAACCTGAACACATTGATGGGCGTGCAGCTCTTGCTCTGGGTGATGTGTGTGTGTGTGCACGCTTATCAGGAAGCAGTGCCTATATAAGGAATTCCGCTCTTATTATGTGATTAAGGGCCATACTAGAAAAACTCTCAGAAACCCGTTCCGAAACCAGAAGGAGTGTATTTTGCACAGAAATACTCCATCATACAGCCAACTCGTGTTTTTAAACTTTGGCCATGTTCAGCATGAGAATGCAACTCTTTAACAGTAAAAATAAGTCAGAATGCATGAAATGGCATTTTTGACCCACACTTTAAAGGTTTTACTCAGAGAAAGAAAAAAAAAAAAAAAGTTAATAGTATGTAAGAAATGTTATTAGTATGTTACTAGTATGCTAAAAATGTTACTTAGCATGCTGCTAGCATGATTGCTAACACATTGCTAACATTGTTTAACATGTTAACAATTTTTAGCACATTGCTAACGTGAATTAAAGGTGCAGTATGTAGGATTTCTGTCCGCTAGAGGTCGCTAGAGGCCTATTCAAAACAAAGATGATGCCAAGTTTGAGTGCGGAATCTTGAGACATGTGGTCTTTACCTCAACGGAAAAGAATCGGGATAGGACTCGGGAAGAAATCATGTTCATGGATGTGATTATTAACGTTACTGTAGTATGAAGCAGAGCAGGACTGAGTGTTGTGGGAGCTGAATGAGGAGCTGGAGCGATTGTGCAACACATGCCTCACGAGCAGCAGGACTTTTATTATGACACAGTCGCCGGCGCCGCTGCCGCTTTTCCAGTCATGAGTATGAGGTAACGCAGCTCTGTTTAACATATTAGATACATTTGAGTGTGTTGAAAATGATGTTATAACATTACTAAATGTAAAATCATATTAAATATTAAATTCTGGATGGCTTGTATTGATAAATGGCATGCAATTAATTTTAAAACGTATTGTATGATAGAGAAAATGCTGTATTACTGTTACTAAAAATAAAGCTGCATGTGATTAGAATTAGAATCAGAATCAGAATCAGAATCAGAAAGAGCTTTATTGCCAGGTATGTTTACACATACTAGGAATTTGTTTTAGTGACAGAAGCTCCACAGTGCAACAGAGTAACAGCGACAAGACAAGACACATAATAAAAAGAATAAAAGAAGAATATACAAATTTACAAGATTTGCAAAAGCAAAAAACAATATATAATATAGACAAATTGTATGTACAGTTATGTGTGCAAATTTGAAATAAATAAGTGTTTTAAGTAAATAATGTGTAATAGTGTTGTGTGTTCTGTGTTTGTCAAGTGTTCGTGAGATTAATTTCTTGAGGGAAGAAACTGTTCCTGTGTCTGGTCGTTCTGGTGCTCAGAGCTCTGTAGCGTCGACCGGATGGCAACAGTTCAAAGAGGGAGTGTGCTGGTTGTGAGGGGTCCAGAGTGATCTTCTTTGCCCTTTTTCTCACTCTGGATAAGTACAGTTCTTGGAGAGTGGGGAGGGTTGTACCAATGATTCACTCAGCAGACCGGACTACCCTCTGTAGTCTTCTGAGGTCAGATTTGGTAGCTGAGCTGAACCAGACGGTAATTGAAGTGCAGAGGATGGATTCAGTGATGGCAGAGTAAAACTGTTTCAGCAGCTCCTGTGGTAGGTTGAACATCCTCAGCTGGCGAAGGAAGTACAACCTCTGCTGGGCCTTTTTCACAATGGACTCGATGTGGTTGTCCCCACTTCAGGTCCTGGGAGATGGTGGTGCCCAGGAACCTGAATGACTCCACTGCAGTCACAGTGCTGTTCATGATGGTGAGTGGGGGGAGAGCAGGGGGGTTTCTCCTGAAGTCCACGATCATCTCCACTGTCTTGAGCGTGTTGAGCTCCAGGTTGTTAAGACGGCACCAGACAGCTGTTCAACCTCCAGTCTGTAAGCAGACTCGTCACCGTCCTGGATGAGGCCGATCAGTGTGGTGTCATCCACAAACTTCAGGAGCTTGACAGAGGGGTCTTTAGAGGTGCAGTCATTGGTGTACAGGGAGAAGAGCAGTGGGGAGAGGACACAGCCCTGAGGGGCGCCGGTGCTGATGGTGAGGGTGCTGGATGTGAGTTTTCCCAGCCTCACTAGCTGCTGCCTGTCTGTCAGGAAGCTGGTGATCCACTGACAGACAGAGGTGGGCACGGAGAGCTGAGTTAATTTGGGCTGGAGGAGTGATGGGATGATGGTGTTAAAAGCAGAGCTGAAGTCCACAAACAGGATCCTCACATAAGTCCCTGGTCTGTCCAGATGCTGCAGAACATAATGCAGTCCCATATTGACTGCATCATCCACAGACCTGTTTGCTCGGTAAGCAAACTGCAGGGGGTCCAGTAAGGCTCCAGTGATGTCCTTCAGATAAGCCAGAACCAGTCTTTCAAATGACTTCATGGCCACAGACATTAGAGCCACAGGTTTGTAGTCATTAAGTCCAGTAATTTTGGGTTTCTTTGGGACGGGGATGATGGTGGAGCGTTTGAAGCATGAGGGGACTTCGCACAGCTCCAGTGATCTGTTGAAGATCTGTGTGAAGATGGGGGCCAGCTGATCAGCGCAGGTTTTCAGACAGGCTGGTGAAACGCTGTCTGGGCCTGGTGCCTTTCTTTCTCTTGTTCTTTCTGAAGACTTGGCGCATGTCATCTTCACTGAACTTAAGTGGAGGAGTGGGGGAGAGGGGGGTTGTTGGAGGTATGAATGGTGATTTTTCAAACCTGCAATAAAACTCATTCAGATCGTCTGCCAGTTGTTGATTCTCCACAGAGCTGGGGGATGGTGTCTTGTAGTTGGTGATAACTTTCAGACCTTTCCACACTGAAGCTGTGTCATTAGAAGAGAACTGATTCCGAAGCTTATCGGAATAATTCCTCTTTGCCACTCTGATCTCCTTTTCCAGTGTGTATTTGGACTGTTTGTACAAGACTCTGTCCCCATTTCTGCGAGCATCTTCTTTGGCCTGACGGAGCTGGCTGAGTTTTGCAGTGAACCAGGGTTTGTCATTGTTGTAAGATAAATGAGTCTTTGTAGGAATGCACAAATCCTCACAGAAACGGATATATGATTTAACAGTCTCTGTGAGCTCGTCCAGATCGGTGGCAGCAGCTTCAAAAACATTCCAATCAGCATTCAAAAACAGGCTTGTAAAGCCAGCTCTGTTTCAGTGGTCCATCTCTTTACAGTCTTTGCTACAGGTTTAGCTGATTTCAGTTTCTGCCTGTAGGTCGGTATGAGATGAACTAGATAGTGATCAGAGAGCCCCAAAGCTGCCCGTGGGACAGAGTGATATGCATCCTTTATTGCTGTGTAACAGTGATCCAGTGTATTAAGCCCCGGGTATACTTCAGCCGTCCGCATTCGTGCACCGTCCACATGATGTAATTTTCGTCATGCGGAGGGCTCGCGGCCGGCCGCACACCCTGGCCACGTGCAGGCCAAATTTCGAGACCGCACGGACAGTCCGCGTGCAACACCGCATGCGCAAGCAGTATAGAAGAGTCCTCTAGGTGGCAATACGCACAGTATTGAGCACAGTGTTCAGCCGTCAAAGAAGAGTGTGAAAAGACCGTTTTAAAAACAATACGCTTGAAAAGAGAAAAACACGACAATGGACAGCGAACTTGACCAGCGTTTGTGCGAAGAGATTAGAAAGTAACCACATTTGTACAATTCATGTTTAAAGAGTACAAAGACGTGTTTAGGGTGGCAAATTCATGGAGGGGGATAAGTAAAATATGGGAAAGGATGCACTTCTTTTCTTCTCCGATCATGCCCAGTGAATGTCACGTTGATGACACGACTCAGTGCTGCTCTCCGATGTCAGGTAGAGCATAGAAAAAAGCTGTACTGCGCATGTGACGAACGCAGTCATCCGCGCGCATCCGTGGTGTAGTATACTTTGAAAGACGCGCGGACGTGACTGCGGGCGCGGAAAGTGAAGTATACCCGGGGCTTTGCTGTCTCTGGTGGGACAAGTAACATGCTGTCTGTATTTTGGAAGCTCACGTGACAGAATCGCTTTATTAAAGTCCCCGAGAATGATTAGAACAGGTCCGGGTGTTGCTCACTCTCTGTGATCATATTAGCGAGTATCTGTAAAGCCGAGCTCACGTGCGCTTGCGGAGGAATGTCGCTCACCAGAATGAACGAGCAAAACTCCCATGGCGAATAGAACGGTTTGCAGTTAATGAAGAGTGATTCAAGATCTGGACAAAACATCTTCTTTAACACCGTTACATCCGAACACCACCTTTCGTTGATGTAAA
The DNA here is from genome assembly GCA_028476615.1 of Culter alburnus. Taxonomy (NCBI): domain Eukaryota; kingdom Metazoa; phylum Chordata; class Actinopteri; order Cypriniformes; family Xenocyprididae; genus Culter; species Culter alburnus. Next base: position 80,678 of record JAOTNS010001276.1, read on the forward strand.
AGCACGTCCCGCCGCCGCGCGATTTCCCCGTTGATTCTGTGTCGCGATCTGATCTAAACAGCTGAAAGCCCGGCAGACTTAACACGCTGTCCAGAATGGCGTCGTTCTGTCAGGTTTCCGTGAAGCACAGAGCAGCCGAGTTCGAAAAATCCTTATTTGTCCGGGAGAGCAGAAGGAGTTCGTCCGTTTTGTTGGGCAGAGAGCAGAGATTCGCCAGATGGATGCTAGGCAGCGGCGTTCTTAATCCGCGCTGTCTGAGCTTCACAAGGGCGCCGGCACGCTTCCCCCATCTGCGCGTCCTGAAGCGTCTCAACACCGCTGCCGCTCCGCCGACTACAACATTCAACAAAAAGTCTGAATAATCGAAATCCGGTAAAAGATTTTGTGGTGTGTACTGCCGAATGTTCAGCAGTTCATCCCTGGTAAAACTGATCGTGTTTGAAAAACAAAAAACAGGAAAAACTAACAAAAACAGTACAAACACTGGAGAGCTAAGCACTGAGGCTGCCATGCGCGGCACCATCTCGCACTATTTCCAACATTATGCTATGTTAGCTACTTCACAAAATAGTGTTTTTCTCTGAGGCATGGTAAAGCATGGTATTCGCAAAAAATCAATAAAATTGATTTAAACAATAAGACTAAACGTGTTGAGCTATATAACAATAATTAGTTTTCTGATAAATATATCAAAACAGTTGTTCCCTTGTCTATTAAAACATGTAATATTAAAAGGTCTCTCACATCTTGAAAATCTGGTAAGACTTTAAAAATCTTTTAGCGTGGGCCAGCCTTCAGAGACTTTACATCCTGAAGCTCTATTAATTACAATGTTTCAAAGAAAGAAAGAAAGAAAGAAAGAAAGAAAGAAAGAAAGAAAAGGAAATAAATTGAGTTCAGAAAAAGTTTGGGAACCACTGACTTAAGTATTGTGGTGGAAAATGATTCCCAAGATGGTAAATTCATTTTTCAGTGAAGTTTTTTCTGGTGGTTGTACCCCAGTTAAGATTGGCAAATCATTGCCGTCCAACAGATGGAGCCCAAGAACTGTCACCACGTAGGAAACAGTCTTCAAGAATTTCCCCAAAACTGAGCTTTGTCTGCTGCTGAATCCCACTGAAGCTACCAAATCCAAGCAGATAAAACATCACCTTGACTTCACAGATGAATTATAGTTCATTGGTATTTCTAAAGAAGACATTTACATTCATAAGTTTTCAGTTTAACACTGACTTTAGTTTTAGACAACTGTCAGTCATGAATATAGCAACACTGGGTTCATGTGCATTTATGTTAATTTTTTTAATTTTCATTTTAGCATTAGCCACAGTACTCAAGTATAATCCAGGGATCTGTACATCTGCAATATAGTGATACACAGATAAATGTTGATCAGACAAATCAAAGCAATAAAACTCTTATTTATCTACAGTTCTATTTGTCTTCATTTCTGCTCTTCACCTAAGCTTTATATTGCTATTATAGCTTGTTACTAGTCTCCTTTTTACTAAACCTATGAATATTTTGCTCTATGATACATTGCTTGTGATATTCAATGTGTAACTTTAAATAAACGTGCCTGCTTAATGAATGAATGTGTACATATAAATCAGCTAAAACTGTGTAAACATGTTGACTTCTTGCTAAGCTACAATTATTTCACAGCAGAGGATCAATACATTGTATTTTATTACTGAAAAAACAGTTAAGTTTTATTCCTTCACTTTTAAAAGTTAGTAAGTTCAGTAACATTAATCATCTGGTCCTTTTGGAAGATATTCCCATCGGATTGGTTTCTATATGTCAGTTTACCGTAATAACAGTTGCATCCATTACTGTAAACCTTTATTTTTGCATAATGCTGCACACACACGGTAGTGTCAGTATAAGTAAGTGTAACACTGGCCAGCGCAAGATTCTCATCTGTGGTTTTAATATAAGGATAGGTTTCAGTTTAGACAGTTTCCTTAACTGAAAGTAAGATGTTTTCACAACGCTGTTTACTTGACGATCAAAGCGGATTTGAGTATTGAAAATTACTCCTAAATTCTTCACATAACCATATTGGTAGACAATAGTCCATAACTTTCAACCGGACCTTTCTCAAGCTGTTTATTCTCAAATATAATAAATCCTTTATCCTCATTTAATTGTAAAAAATCCCTTTACCTCAGTCAAGCACTTATAATAATTATGTACAGTCATCACACCCAAAGGAAAATACAGAAAATATAGTATATAAATTATAATATTGTATTGTCTAAAAACTGACCCCAGAGGCAACACTTATAAAGAGAACAGAGTCGGACCAAAAACTGATCCCTGTTGAACCCCCCAAGAGATAGTTGCAGATGCAGAAACAAAGTTTTCGATTTAAGATAAGAAGTTACGAAGAAAGCCATTTAAGGGCTACAGCCACTACACCATTGATCCCTACATAATCTCTGAGGTGTTCTACTAAAATTACATGATCTAAAGTATCAAAGGCTGCACTCAAATCTAACATCATTAAGGAAACACCTTTCCCAGAGTCAATACTTTAAAATATCATTAGCGACCCTCTAATAAAGCTGATTCTGTACTATGTTTGGTCCTAAATCCAGATTAAAAATATCCATTGTTATTTTTAGTCAAAAAGTCAAGTTGATTATGGACAACTTTCTCCAAAATCTAATTCATAAAAGGCCATTTTGAAATAGGCCTGAAATTTTTAAAATCCAAGTTTTCTTTCTTTTTTTCATTAAGGTGTATGACCAGTCAGACACAGAAGTTGACACAGAGGTTTTTGAAGAAATAGTGAAGGAGTCACCTGGAAACTCTGAGAATCATGCTGGGCAATGGAGGACTTGGTATTCATTCAGACAATTCACAAATTAGTTTGTTTAGTTTAAAGGCCGGAATGAGAACATTTATTGTCTTAAAATACCAGTAACTTTTTCTTGTAATATGTTTCTATATTTTGTACCAATTCCATATGAACAGGTGCCTCTCAATTATCATCATGCTCGGGTACATCTGATGACACGTCATCCTGAATTTCACGATGTGTGACCCTGTTGAAGAAGAAGCCGCTGCCGAAGGAAGCAGCCTAAAAGGCCATGCCACATAAACTACGAGGCAAAAGTGGTAAGTGGTGGAAATTGCTATGTCCAAGTTGCTTAAATTGTTAAGTCCAATCTGAATGTTGTTTCACCATGGGAAGTGTTCTTTAGATAACAATTTTTTTTCCCATCATTATTACATATGGTTTTACAATAACGGAAAGCACATTTTATTCCACCTATAGTTGATTGAAAAAATCATATAACATCAAAGCCTGGTGGTGAACAAATTATGCAAGAGTATGGAAAAAACAAATTCCTGACAGATGCCACCAGAAGACAGATGATTAACATACTTGCTGCTGAGATGACAGAAACACATGGGTAAGCATTAAGCATATAGCTGGGCTGTAAATAAACATTGTTATTATTTTACAAATATTAATTATGTAAATTGTGTTGTGCAATGTCATTTGAGTGTGATGTTATCTTTGAATTCATATGCTAGGACATCCCCCTCCAAAAGTGTCAGAGTGATGTATGCACAGGGGATAGTAGCTTTGTTTCCCTATCTAGAAGACCCATACTCACAACATGGATATGTAAGTAAATGGGTTATTGAAATATTATGCACATATCCACTCTTTGAAATGTTAATAGTACTCCTTTATAATTTATTTATAATCACTTAGGAACATTACTACGATCCAGAGAGTGGTTCAGGATACCTTGCATGGCGATTGAAGACCATACAAAGAAAAACATCAGAGGAAAGAGGTGCCTCAGTCAGCAAATCTCCTAAAGGTATGTTTACTGATCAGTAACATGTGATTATATTGGTGACCTGTGAATTGTACAGAAATGAGTTTTTAACATTTTATTTTGTCTTAAGCTGGTGGGCCAGGTCGTGTGCGTCAGCCCTTCACCTTTGACAGAGAGCCATCGATGAGGATGTGGAAGCGGCTATTGCTGTTTTGAGACACTCTGCTGATGAAAAGTCTGTCCGTGAGAAGATGAAAATGATAGAACAAGATTTCAGATTTCTGTTTGGTGAGGCCACGGCCAACAAATTCTTGGAGAAGTGACCAACCACTTTTAAAGCGAAAGTAATAAAGGAAAGCCATGGACTTGTACCCACCACAGAACTCTTGGATTTTTACTTGTTATTGTGGGTTATGTAGGTGTGTAGTGTACATTTTCGTAATGGTTCAAGTTGTCATTTTGAATGCTATGCTATGGCATAATGTTAACCAGGTTTTTATTTACTTATTGTAGGCTGGGACAGTGACATGTCTGCCATCTTGCTGCTGCTACATCTGCTACCACCATCTGCACAAGGTAGAAAGAGGCTGGGAAAGCTTTCTGCGTATCAAGCTGTAGATCAGATCATCAGATTTCAAAAGGTATGCTTAAAGGGTTAGTTCACTTATCATTTTTTTTTTTTTTTGCTGATTATTTACTAACCCCCATGTCATCCAAGAGGTCCATGTCTTTCTTTCTTCAGTCAAAAATAAATTAAGGTTTTTGAGGAAAACCAGGATTTTTCCACTAATGGATTCAATGGTGACCAATGGTTTGAGGGTTCAAAGAGGGTTCAAAGTCTGTCTCATTGTAGCTTCAAAGTCTCGATATGATCCCAGCAAAGAAATAAGGTTCTTATCTAGCAAAACGATCAGTTGTTTTCAAATAAAAATACCACAATTGCACGTGGTGTAGAATCTCAAGATGCGTCACGCATTACGTCATGACGTCGGAAAGGTCCAATTGTGTTAAAAAGTATATTATTTTATTTTGAAAAACAGCTGATCGTTTCTCTATATAAGACCCTATTTCTCTGCGGGGATTGTCGAGTCTTTGAAGCTACATTGAGACAGACATTGACCCTTCATTTGAACCCTCAAACCGTTGGTCACCATGGAAGTTCATTATATAGAGAAAAATCCTGGAATGTTTTCCTGAAAAACCTTAATTTATTTTCGACTGAAGAAAGAAAGACATGAATCTTGGATGACATGGGGGTGAGTAAATTATCAGCAAAAACATTTTTCAAAGTGAACTAATTCTTTAACAGCTGTTTAAAATATATCTTCCATCACCTCAGTCTTGTGCACAGTTGGAGGTGATCTGATCTTGTCAGAAGTTAGTCACCAAAACAATTCTGTTGAATGTGTTTTGTGTAGGTTGGAACCAGTGTGCAGCAGCATCTAGACAAACATCACTCAAAGCAGTCAGCCCTACCTTTCTCGCCCAGGGATCACACAGAGCACCATTCACTCTGCTCATTGTGGTTGACAAGCATGCACTTCAATGTAAAGCAACAGGTTCAGTTGGAGCTTTTGACAAACTCTTTAAAGCCCATACGTCTTTGGTACATCATACAGTTCTTCCCTGAGAGCTTTTTCACTTTTGTGCAAACAACCATCTATAACATCGAACATGGGGGAAACAAAGGAGACTCCTAGAGTTGCAGAGTTGCAGCAGAGTTGCGGGCAAGATGGTGCGAGATAAAGCTATGAAGCGTTTCTTTGCAAAAGTGACCATGGAAGTCCAAACAACCTTGTTAAGCACTTTAAGGTAATTCAGGGGCTATGTACAGGCAGTGGTTTTTTTCTGAAGTGTGGTCAAGAAGGATGTTCTGTTCTTTTGGTAGTTTTCTGGTTTAAGAAAGCATCTTAATAAGGGCCATGGAAGCAGTTTAGTTGATTCTGTAGATAGAATATGATCTTTCATATCCTCAAAGTACCGTCAACAAGTAATGTTTCTCATGTTGAGCGACTGAATATTTAGAGGCTGAGCACAGTTATCTTCACCATACACTTGTAAATAGTTGTTCAGCTGTAATTTCTGAGCTTTACTTCCTGCTTCGCTACTGTTCGGACGCTCTGCTTACAGCTTCGCGCTTTGCTCTATTGCTTTTATATTTTATCTCCTAATTTTAACTACAGCAATCAGCACCAGTGCTCAAACGACAAATTTGGCACCCACAAAGTTTTTAACTGGAAGAATTGCTACAAAAAC
>JAOTNS010001277.1:0-120108 GCA_028476615.1 Culter alburnus
AGTAAAACTGGATCTGCCAATGACATTACAATTAGACAATTAGAAGCCAATTCAGAAAATGATAAATGCATACATCGATTACTCAAAGAAATGCTATACACACAGTGATACATGAATGTCTTCAGATTCACCCATCTCTGTATGGGGGTTCTGGTTTACAGAAGATCCCCTGACTGCTTTGCTCTTACCTTTTATACCAGACCAGAACAAAAGGATCGAAATGTTTATTACACCACACCTGTTTGGGGGAGAGGAGAAGAGACACCACCCAAAAGAGGCCAGAATTTCCTTAGTTTCCATCTTCTTCATATTCTAGTGACTGCTGTGAAATTGGACCATTTTACCAATCGCACTGAGACATTTAAAATATACCAACATGAAAAGGGAAAAACATAGATACAAGTTACATTATTATGTTTTGAATAACTTTCAGTCAGGGGAAGGTGAGTTTGTGTGTTGTGTGTGTGGGGGGTAGGCATTGTCCTTTTGAGTAGGGCAAGGCGTTGCCCTTGCTATTCCTCTGAGATCTTCTTCTCTAGCGAGTTTATTGCTTATTGGCAGGATGCTTGATCTCAGTTTTCATTTAGCAGGAAATCAAGCCTTACACATAGTCTGTGCGTAGTGGTTCTTGAAGCACTGACCTCCACTGCAGTCCACTCTTGTGAATCTCCCCCCATTTTTGAAGGTTTTTTTTCACAATCCTCTCCAGGGGCGTTATCCCTATTGCTTGTACATTTTTCTACCATCAACTTTTCCTTCCCCTTCGCCTCTCTATTAATGTGCTTGGACACAGAGCTCTGTGAACAGCCACCTCTTTTGCAATGACATTTTGTGTCTTGCCCTCCTTGTGCAAGGTGTCAATGATCGTCTTTTGACAACTGTCAAGTCAGCAGTCTTCCCCCATGATTGTGTAGCCTACAGAACTAGACTGAGACCAATTTAAAGGACTTTGCAGTGTTTTTGAGTTAATTAGCTGTTAGAGTGTGCACCAGGTTCTTCATATTGACCATGTTCACAATATTCTAATTTTCTGAGATACGAATTGGGATTTTCCTTAGTTGTCCGTTAAATCATCAAAATTAAAAGAATAAACATTTGAAAATATATCAGTCTGTGTGTAATGAATATAATATACAAGTTTCACTTTTTGAATGAATTAGTTATTAGTAAATAAATAAACTTTTTGATGATATTCTAATTATATGACCAGCACCTGAATGTATATATATATATATATATATATATATATATATAATTATTATAATCATGGGCGTTTCCTCCGAGAAGGCAAGGGAGCCAGTGCCTAATCAAAAAAAAATAGGATTATAAAATAATCCATATTACATATAAAACAACACAAATATTTCAAATTATGACATTAAAAAGAGCACAAGTCACCCGTATTTCTTAAGGAACACTGCCCAACAGCGATACTCGCATTTAAAGTTACAGCAGGAGTCATGCCTCCCTTTGCTCTCATAGGAAACAATAGAAAATCATCAGACCCCCGGCGTGCGGTGGGTTTTGTGGGAGGTAAGTGAGAATGAATGGGGGAAAGTCACATGAGAGGAGGCAATGTCTCCATCGTGCTATGATTGGATGTAATGGTTATGATTGGATATTATTGGTTTGTGCAATAAATCCCGTCTCTTGTTGACATGCGCGTTCCGCGCGTCAGTTTGACTGAACAAATTATGCCGTCAATGGGAAGACTAATTAAGAAGTAAGTAAACAGATCATCCAGTTGGATATCACCGCTTTATGTCACGTCAAAATTAAACTTGAAATGGACTGAAAACATGATGACTGCGGGGTTTTTAGTGCAATCAACTTGATGAAATTAAAAATACAATTCGTGTCTGTGACAGACGGTGTTGATCATGACTGATTATCCAAATAGCGTAAGTTGACTATTAAAAAGAAACATCAATACACAAATAAATTATATTGTTAAATTATTGCCTTTAGTTATATTTGTGAATGAATGTAGAAATGCTCAAAACACTAACTTGATGAGATTGACTTGGTTTTGAAAAATAGAACATTACATTGTTAATGTAAAATTACAAAATAGAATTGTATTGTTTTTTTTTTTTTCTGTTTTGTTTTTTTTCTTTTTTGAGTAGTTAATTTTTATTTAACAAGGAGATGTCGTGGGTTGGGCAGAGAAACAAGACTTAAAACCCAAGAGGCGACACTTTGATAGTTTTTGGGTAACAGCCACTGTGGAGTAATAGTAATAATAGGATCTAGTTTGAATTGAAATAGGCTTATTGTACGTTTTAATGGATCACGCTACAAACATAATGGATCTTTTAATACATGATGCATTGCTGTGTCCGTTATCACATAATTCACAGTTTTTGACACTTTTGCTTTAACAACATTAGACACACTGCAAATCAAGCTGTTATATTCATATTTTATTGTCCACATTCCCATTTTTTCTCATGCTGTCTTAATTTAATTCAATGTTGGTAATATTCAAGTTTTTACGCCTTTTAAGAATTTTAATAAAACTAACCAAACTGACTGGCGTTTCTAGAGAGCAAAGGTTTGGTGAAAAAAGTGGAAGACTTTGTGAATAACTGTAAAAAGGATTTGATGATCACTATGATAGTATTTTATTCTGTGTTGTCATCATTCAGGTTGGATTTCAGCTTTAATGTACTTTTTTTTTTTTTTAAAACAAAGCAGCTGATCATGCCATACGAAACTAGTGACTGCCCGACTCGCTTTCACCCCAAATGGCGGGGAGGACGGAAACGCAGGGATGCTGCTGGGCACCGGTTTTGCAATGGAACGTTCTATAGAGGGTATCCGCACGTGACGTCACGTTGACCATTACGACTTCGCACATGCCCATCTGAGTGGCACAAAGACTGAGCGGTGGGGGCATGCATTGGTTTTCAGCGTGAATGCGGCGGAAACCCACACAAAACAATCAAAACGGACCAATAGCTTTAAAGAAAACCTTTGCTCTCTAGAACCCCGGCAGGTTTTAAATATATATTTCAGGGTTGTGTCAAAGCTATTTGTACAGTCAATCAACAAATTGTGAGGGGATGTACAAAGCTTTGACACAAAACCTGAGATATATATTAAAAATTACCGAAAGACTACAAAAAAAAAAGCAAATGGATCACTGCAATTCCAGAAGAAACAACTCGACTGCCAGCAGGAAACATGGATTTTGCAGTTATCATTTTGTGTCAAATTTGTTGGATTTTGAGTTAAATCATACCGTATAGATTGTATTGGTATAATGTGTTTACAACTCATCATTAAATATTTTCATCTTATATTCTGCATAATTGTGTGTTTTTAAAATAAACATGATCGGATAAAACTATACAAGTCAGGCTTAGGGCTGGACACTATGACGATTATATGCATTGATATAAGTGATTACTCCCCCAATTTAAACCTACCTATATTGTAGTTGTGAGGGTGACTAATTTGGTAATTACTACGCTCCACTAGGGGGTGCCGCTGTGGGCGTTGCGGCTTGTGTCGCTGCTGTTTGACATAAACAGCTCTGATGAAGTGTTCATGTGTTTCTCACAGAAGAAGTGACTGATCTCTGCTGTTTCTTGTGAGTAATTACTTAAATAAAAGCTATTTAAGTTAACTTCAGGAAATCGGTTCATTCATGACAGGGTGTCAGAAGTGACTCTCTTTCCAACCCATCAATATCGGAAAGACGAGGCAAGCGACCTGGCCCCCAAGTTTCGGCTGCCGGATCGTTTTGACTTCACCCAGCCTTCGGCGTGGCCGACCTGGAGACACACGTTTTAGCCAGCTTCCGGATAGCTCTAAGGTCACCAGAAGATGGTTGATGTACAAAGTGAATACGTTTGTTATATGCAATGGCAAAGAGTCTTGAACCTATCTTAGCACTTTACGTTCCCAGATTACGTTGATAACTACATGAGGTTGAAAAAGTTCAATGAACTTTTTGCCAAGGCAAAATCGATACATGAACATGCCTGTTTCCCCCCCCGCTCACGGGAAAAAGCTCCAAAAGGGTCGAGCGTGGAGGCGTTTGGCAGACACTGATAAATTAGCTAGAGTACTGTCGCTTTTGGACAGACAAAAGAAATGACCAGACATCTAGGATCGCCTTGGTGATTGGTCGCAATGGAGAAGTGTCACAGAAACTACAACCTGAACCGGACTTGACTTTGGAAAAGGCTATCAGTATCGCACGACAGTCTGAGCTGGTTAAAACACGAAATGCCAGCGCCAAAGCAACAAATGTTGAAAGTGTGCCGTAAACGCACGTAAGTTCAAGCAGCCAAAGCAATATGACAAAAAGTATGCTAAAACACAAAAGGCACATATGAACAGTATAATGTGGCAAACAGGCAACAAACAGAAAGGGCTGTACAAGGTGTGGAAGACAGCATGGAGTACGGGCCTGTCCAGCTACTGGGAAACGCAGCTGTAAATGCAATAAAACTGGCCATTTTGAAGCAATGTGTAAAACTAAAAACGTGAATGCACTTAAAGCTACTGACTGTGATAGTGATGAGGGTAGTGCCTGGTTTCTAGGGGCTGTTGCTGAGGTCGTTGACAGTGAAGAGGACAAATGGTATGAGGATTTAGAAATAAATGGCACAACTGTTATGTTCCGGATTGATACGGGCGCAGATGTCACTGTGATTCCTGAGGAGAGATTTTTTAAACTGCAACAGCGCCCCTCTGATCAAAACGAAATCGACCTTCACCAGCCCAGGTGGAACACTGATTTGCAAAGGCAAATTCATGACTCGCTGTGAAAGGTATGGATAAATTTTTCCCTTTTGGATTTATGTTATGTCAGGCCCCTTCACAAAAAACCTGCTTGGTCGTAAAACAGCAATCAAAATGGGACTAGTGTGCAGAGTTAATGGGCTTGAATCATATGATGACGTTTTTGGGGACATTGGACTATTGTAATGTGAACCAGTGAAAATAGAGCTGAGGCCAGTTGCTCAGCCCTACAGCATTGCTACCCCACGGCGCATACCATTCCCAATCTTACCTCAAGTGGAGGAGGAACTGAAACGGATGCAGTCTCTGGGCATTGTAGAGGAAGTAAAGGAAGCCACAGACTGGTGTGCTCCCATGGTGCCTGTGATAAAAATGAACAAGAAACCATGGATCTGACTAAACTTAACAAAGCTGTTAAACGAGAGAGATTCATCCTGCCGAATCTAGAGGACATTGCTCCAAAGCTGTCAGGTGCAACAGTGTTCTCTACTGTGGATGCTTCAAATGATTTTGGCAGATCCAGCTTGATGGGAGCAGCAGAAAGCTCATGACCTTCATTACACCCGTGGGTCGTTTCTGTTTCTGCCATCTACCCTTCGGCATTACATCTGCTCCAGAAATATTTCAGCAGAAAATGAGTTCTCTCCTCAAAGACCTTGCTGGCACAGTAGTGGTAATGGATGACATTCTGGTCTATGGCAAAGACATGAAGGACCATGACCGGAACCTTCAAGCGGTGATGCAAACGATCAGAGCTTCAGGACTGAAGCTAAACAAGGATAAATGTCAGTTCTGCAAATCTGAGATCCACTACTTTGGACACATCATTAGGAAGGATGGCATCAGACCGGACACTGAGAAAGTCAGAGCCATCGCGGAGCTTCCCAGCCCGACAAACATAACAGAACTGCGGCAGAGGATCGGGATGATTAACTATTTGGGAAAATTCCTCCCGGATCTTTCTACAACAATGCACCCCATCAACTCTCTACTGAAGAGCGACACAATGTGGACATGGGGAGAGGCACAAGAGAACGCCTTCAAAAAGGTAAAAGGAATGTTGATTTCAGCACCTGTTTTGGCATACTATGATGCAACAAGGCCGACCGTTGTAAGTGTGGATGCAAGCAGTTATGGCCTGGGGGGCGCACAGGAGCACAACGAGGGACTCCGCCCAGTCGCTTTTTGTTCAAGGACACTGACAGAGACGGAGCGCAGGTACTCCCAGATAGAAAAAGAATGTCTCGCCAGCGCGTGGGCGTGCGAGCGTTTCAGGAGATATCTGCAGGGCATGGACAGATTTGTTTTGCAGACTGATCACAAGCCCCTTGTTCCGCTGATAAACACATACGACCTGGACAAAGCACCTGTTAGGTGTCAGAGACTTTTGATGTGCTTAATGAAGTTCAATCCAGAAGCTGTTCATGTTCCAGGGAAGCAGCTCATTGTGGCGGACACTCTGTCTCGTAACCCTCTGAAGGACTGTACTGTGTCCGACACTGAGCATGAGGTAAAAGCTTATGTTCAGGTAGTGACTGAAACAAGGCCAATCACTAAAGACAGATTAAACATGATAAGAGAGGCCACATGCAATGATAACATTCTGCAAACTGTGATTCGTTACACAAATAATGGCTGGCCCTCAGATTTGTCACGCATGCCACACAACCTGCTCAAATACCACACAGTTAAAGCTCACCTGTCAGAAGTCAGTGGACTTTTAATGTATGATGACCGCATTGTTATCCCATCTACAAATGCAAAAGACTGTACTGTCACAAATACATACGGGTCATCAGGGACTCACAAAGTGCCAAAAAAGGGCCGACATGTCAGTGTGGTAGCCAGGTGTCGGGAGAGACATTGCAGAGCTAGTCAACACCTGTGAATTTTGCTGTAAGAACAAACCTACCCAAAGAAAAGAGCCACTGATTACCACACCACTCCCACAAGGTGCTTGGCAGAAAATAGCAGCTGATTTGTGTGAGCAGGATGGTAAACAGTATTTGGTAGCAACAGACTACTATTCACGCTACATTGAGATTTCACATTTGCCTACCACAAGTAGTAACCAAGTCATTTCACAACTTAAGTGTATGTTTGCGAGGTGGGGTATTCCTCTTGAGCTAGTAACGGATAATGGCCCCCAGTTCGCTTCAGCCGAGTTTCGCCAGTTCAGTGAGACATACAACTTTCAGCACACAACCTCCAGTCCTCACTACCCACAAGCAAACGGAGCGGCTGAGAGGAGTGTTGCCATCGCCAAGAGAATCCTGCGACAGCCAGACCCACAGCTCGCACTGCTGAGCTACAGAGCTACTCCCATCACCGCAACAAGTCACAGCCCAGCTCATCTCATGTTTGGCCGTGAGATCAGGACTACGGTGCCTGTGTTGCCCCAGCAGCTACGTCCAACTGTAGTTGATCACCAAACTGTAAGACTGAAAGACCAACAGACTAAATCTGCCTACCGCTTCTTCTACAACAGGCGTCATTCAGCCAGGCCCTTGTCGACACTGCAGCCTGGACAGAGTGTTACAGTTAAGCTGAATGGGGAGAAGGGCTGGAGGACCCCAGCGAAAGTCATTGCAAAAGCACCAGAGCCCAGATCCTACATTGTCCAAAATGACCAAGGGACTGTAGCACGCAGAAACAGGAGGCATTTACAGGAAGTGCCCGAGCCAACAACCCAAGTTACTACAAAATAGACTAGTGACTTTGATATTCCTGACCCGGGTGACTCAGATGTCCCGCCTGCTGCCACTAATGCATCTGTGCCCTGTGTTCCCACCATTCCTACTGGTTCCGGTTCCTCCCCAAAGAGGACCTTTGCTGGTCGAGCTATTAAGCCCCTGCTAGGTTTAAGGACTATGTTTGAGATAGAAATGTCCTTTAATAATGATGTTTTGTTTTACGGTACAAACTTCTAGAGTTATAAGAGAAGTTTAAAAATGCCAATCCAATTGTTATTGTCTTGTTTTCCTATTTTCTGACTGTGTCTACTGCATAGTAGAATTAACACACACAGTTAAAAGTTACATTTGGATATTTGGTCAAGTTAAAAATCACAAAATGGTATTTTCTTTATTGATTATAGACAAAGTTGCAAATGTTTATTCTGCTGTTTGGGAATCAGCTAAAGAGGGGAGATGTGAGGTGACTTAATTTGGTAATTACTACGCTCCACTAGGGGCTGATTAGCGTTGTGGCTTGTTGCTGCTGTTTTTGACATAAAAAGCTATGATGAAGTGTTCATCTCCCGCCATCGAAATCATGCACATATAAATGTCAGGAAACACGACTCCTGACTGCATGTCAATATCCATGGATTAGTTTATTTGACAAGTTGTAAAGAACACTTTCGAGTCCAACCTTTAATGTAATCATTTTACTCGCGTTTTCGCAGTTTCCCCTATTAAATCCAGTCATGCAGCAGGTTCTTCTGCCACTCAGTCCAGCTGAGGGAGCGCGTTTCGGCGGGAAAGTGACGTCGATGCATACCCTCTATTGAGTGTCACTTCTTGTTAGTGTATATTCTTTGGAGAAAAGGCAGCGCCCATGTCTTTCCCCTCCATGACGTTCATTGCACACCGCGTCACCAGTCAGAACTACGATGTAGCAGAGCCATTGAAAAAGTTTTTAAAAGGCTCCGATGGAGGAATTTATTTTTGAGTATTCATACATTTTGTTATTCTTATACAAACAAAAGTATGAATGGTTATGGCGATGAGTGGTACATTTGCATTTTATTGTATGAAGAATAGACATGACAAAGTAAAAGTGTTGAAAAGCAGCTGAGGCTCTGTCATTTTTTTATTTTACTTTACTTACCTCAGAAGTGTTTACTATGCAGCTGCGCGTGGAAAAGAAAGTGCACGAGATGAGACCCAGACCTGAGAATTTATTTTCATATGGCATGACAGTTACAGCTTCAGATCTGTTAAGAGTCAATTGTAAATTCGAAAGTAAATTATAATATCTATTTATGTTATATCATAATCCGCATGACACCGTCGTTAACTTTTTTTTTTTATGACATTTGCAGGGCATTCCAAATGAGCGATTATTGTCAGCGAAGTCCACTTCAACTGATACACCGTGCTCAGGGAGTAGGGAGCAGTGAACACGGTGTAGGGACCCTGTCGAATGGAACGCAGTTTCTGACACAGCGCAAGTTCCCTTGAAAGGGAACCTACCAATAAAAACTACCAATAAAAACAGTGAAATTAACTTCAGCAATACAATATGTTATGATTGAGATGTGGTACAAACTGCATTAAAAGTACAGTTTATATAAATATTCATTGAAAAACAAGAAGACATCCTAAATAAAACATATTAAAAAATACAAAAAAAAAAAAAAAATTAGGTTTAAGTAATAAAATCACGAGGAAAAGCTTGAAAAAAAGTCACAACTAAACAGAAGCTCATCTGATAAAAGATTAAAGTACAATACTATAGAACCAGAAATCTGAAATCTGTACAGTAATCTCCAGTAAGACACTCATGAGAAATCATGTGTGAAGCAATGACGTCTTATGTTACGTCAGAACAAAATGCTTTGAGCCTTTCAGCTCATCAGGAGCAACATATATATAATAGCTCATTGTTGTGAACTGATAACAGATAATGAGAACTTTCATGGCCGTTCTGGAGGATTGACTCTGTTTGTGTGTGGGGTGGCATTCCTCAGGTCTCTTTTTGAATGGTATTTGTACCACAGGTTACAATGCTAAGGTTAACATATTTGAGGAAAATGTTACAGTCTAAGAAAATATAAATGTTTACTACACATCAATCACAGAATTAGTAATACAGTAATACATTAGTAACACTCTCTTGTGTTTAGTACAAGCCGTGGGTAAAATAGGTGACTTGTCAGACTTCCAAAAAGGACAAATCATGGAAGGCCATTTAGCAGAAGCATCTGTACATCTGTAACCTTAACAGACCAATTGTTTGGTATTTTAAGAACAACAGTCTTTATTATTATGACTGTCGATGCAAATCATGACAAGACTTCAGAGATGAAGAACAGTGGATGAAAACTGAAAATTAATTATAGGGACCGTCGAACACTGAAGGATTGTGACAAATAAGACCTACTAAGACCTAAGAACTATAGCAAAGTGACCAACCTCAGTATTCACCTTGAAGACCCTGTTTCCACTAAAAAAAAAAATAAATAAATAAATAAAAATACAGGGAACTTCACAAAGCCAACATGCATGAAAGAGCTGCAACTGCTAAAACTTCAATCACAGACACCAATGCTAAAGTGTGAAAAAGAGTCATGATCATAAAACCTGGACATGACTTCAATAGTTTTAGAGAATTACAGTAATAATTAAGTTCCAAGTGCCCAACCAAAAGGAAGTGACCAAAAAAAAAAAAAAAAAAAAAAAAAAGCATTTAGGAAAGTCGACATCCATTTATGAAGTCAGCAACTTGCAACGCTGCTTGGGTTTTCTGAGTAACCAAGGAATAAACACAAGCATTTTTCAAGCAGGATTCAAAATATAATTGATAAATTATTTATGATGCACTCATGATCATCATGGATATCTGTGTACCATTAGAATCTTTTTATATTTCCACATACAACTGTCTTAAAAATAGTTTAGTTCCTGTTTGACAAGGTAATGAGTCCAGCCTTCTAAAATAGAGTTTTATACAGCAATGAGTCTGGGTTGCATGATAACATGTTGCATTCCAGAATTAAAGATCATGTGATTGCACAAAATTAACATGAGATAAATCTACTTTCACCCATGTTCTACTTCCTCATTTACCTATCTTAGCTATATATATATACTGAACCTCCGCGCTGCATTTGATAGCAGATTTTGTTCAGTGAATCATATAGAGTTCTTCTCTCAAGCCTTAAAAGAAGAAGGGAATAATACTTAACAATTTTCACCATTTCTAAAACACAACCTGAAGAACAAATTACTCTCGGTTATTTAAATTGTTCAGGTAAGAAAAATAAACTGTCTGAATTAAAACCGCACTATTCAGAATCAGAGAGAGGTTAAACTATTTTCAAAAATAGATGAATGAATACTTTTCTTTTAGGTACCAACATTATTGAAGTATTCATTACTGCACTTGGGTCCCAACAGCTGAATTGATTTTAGAGTTTAATCATAATATCTTTAATCATAAATACATGTCTGATGTTATTCTGGTGGTGCCATTTTACACTGGTGTGGCACTATCAACAATTTATTTATTATGGTCTTTAAAATCTTACAAAAATACAGAAGTAAATGTTTAAGCTTACATGAACTGATAAAGAAATGCTTGTGAATCGTATAACCCATGCTTTTCTCAAACACAAAAACTTTCAGAGATGGGGAGCAGTCAGTCAGTTCTGCAAGCTAAAGGCTATGAATTAGTGAGTGAACAAGAGAAGATGATGCTGGTGAAAAATAAAGGTGGTGATCAGTTTGTCATTAAGAAGTTGAGAGCTAAACAGGTAAGATGGACACTTTATATTTTTAATGATATTTAAGGAAAGATAGAAATTTTGACTCATGACTGTGTGTCTGTTTTCAGGAAAATGTATCAGACTTTCTCCAACAGCTCAATCATCCACACATCGTCCATCACAAAGAAATCATCGAAGGTTGAAAGAAACTTCAAGTCACATTTTGTTAACACATCTTAAGCTACATCCAGCAGTATTCACACTGCCTAAACACCAATACATTATTTTAAAGCACACTGTAATTAATGAATCTGCTTTCAGATCGTAGCTGCTTGTATCTTTTACTGGAGCACTGTGAGGGTGGAGATCTGGTTGAGATAACAAAACTCAAATTGAAGGGAAAACTTAATTTTTTTGAGGTATGTTTGTAGATTTGGTGATATTTAACCCATGACAGAACTAAATTGTTAAACTGAAAGTTTTCCCCATCTAAAGAAGAGACAATGACCTAAACTGGGCTCTAAAAATTTGAAATGACCTAAATTAAAGTATTTATCTAATTGAACATGTTTTATGTAAATATTATCTAATATTGTGCTTTTGTTGCAGTGTTCATGTGTTGTGAGGTTGATTGTTTTCTATATTCAGTTTTTCTTATTGGAATATTTAAAGCTGGCATTAAATGAAAATTGCAATAGTCTTCCCTATTGTGCCACATATCTTCATAGTGGTTAGCTATTGCTGTGATCTCATGTGATTGACAGGTTATTGTCCCACCCTCGCATCAGTAAAAACATCATCAGAGAAGAGACAATGCTGCAAGAGGGAGTTAATTTGATATAAGATCACGAGGGCACATAAAAAAAAAAAATGTCCACGGATAATCTTTATAATAAATATTACAATATTACATAATAAAAAAATTGATAGATGATTTGATAGTGACCAACTAATTAAGTAAAATCTTGATTTACATTACAAACATTGATCTGATAATCTGAGTGAAAAAAAAGCAGTGAAATTACAAAAATGTAACAAAAATGTACACATTATAAGCAAATCTTGCTTAAATCTTAATTTGTATAATTTGTGTTATAATACCAAAAACTACTGATTAGTAACTGATCACTTATTAAAACAAGTTTAAAACAATAATTTAAAAAAAATAGTAACACATTCAAAGAGGTATGTTTGTATAACCTAAACTGTAAATGCAACGGATATTAAAGGCATAAATGGAGTGAAAATGTGAACACATGAATGCAGGTGAATGAATAGATTAACACAGAATCACAGAATGCACATAGCTTAAAATGAACTGTCCTTTCTTGGCAGATGATGGCAAAATCACAAGGAGAGCAAACAGCAGGATTGAACACAGTGAACCAACGTTTGATTAAACAGGAAAAGGAGAACAAGCAGGCAAGTGTATCCACAGGACACAACTGGAGTCTGAACAGTCCTAGCAATAATATGATGAGACCAGACAATGAGAGTGTGCTGGGTATGAGTGTGGTAATGAGGACTATAGTGTGATTAAACTCGGGTTGTGAACGGTGACTATGTGGAAGTTATAAGGGAGATAATGGTGTAGCCGAGATTTGTTATTATATCTTAAATTTTATATATTATATATAAATACCAAGGTTCCTTATTTTTTATTTCTCTGCATGTTTGTCACACTTTAATGTTTCAGATCATCAAACAAATTTAAATATGAATCAAAGATAACACAAGTATACATTTTGTTTTCCCTTCAATAAAAACCTTCATTTAAAAACTGCATGTTGTGTTACTTGTGTTATCTTTGATTCATATTTAAATTTGTTTGATGATCTGAAACATTAAAGTATTATATATATATATATATATATATATCCGTAAAAAAAAAAAAAAAAAAAAAAAAAAAACTATTGATGTTTTCCACATTTGTAATTTAAGTTTTTATGCATTTACAGATTCTGGACTGGATTGTGAAGATCTGCATGGCATTAAAGCATCTGCATGATCAACAGGTCCTTCATAAAAACCTGCAGCCAGAGGTACAAATGCAATTCACTTACAGTTGACATGAAGTGAAAATCTGCCTCTATTTTCTAGAAGGAAATATTGGTGTAGCTGGTAAATAACATGATTGATTTAATGTTTATGCATTTAACACATTTGGCATTAACCTACTTCATTCTGGTCTTGTGATTTCTAAAGACAGGCTATAATAAGAACAGCAGCACACAAAATAACACATACAACAAATAATCAAATGATTAGGACATTAGTTAAAATTCACTACATGCTGACTGACAGAACATAATAGAATACACAAATTTCAGAAATTTCAAAATTAGGAAAGTAATAAAAAATATTCATATTAATAATCAAACAAGCATGATTATATTCACCATTTATTATTTTTAAACTAATATTTCAGCAATAACCAATCTGCTATAAAGAAACATATATTTGTGTGTTCTTATGGCAGAGCTTAATTTTCACTGCATGTGGAACCATTCAACTTGGAGAGTTTGGAGCGATTCGTGAATGGTACTGTATGTGCTCCTTTGATTCAAAACATGACTTGTACATAAAGAACACATCATAAAAAAATAATCCATGTGTCTGCATTATGATCTGAACCATGTATTTCTGCTTTTATCAGGTCCACTGAAGCACAAAGAGCAGAAACCAAATCTATCTCATACGTTGCACCTGAGAATTTGAATGGCAAACCTTTTGATGAGAAATCGTAATAACATATTACCTATTAAATGTTTATATTATTATGATACATTTTCCATAACTGAACACTGACAATCTAACCTTCATCTTCACATTTTCACAGTGAAATTTGGAGTCTGGGATGTGTCATCTATGAGATGTGCATGCTGAAGTGTGCGGTAAGATTTTCTTTAATCAGATATCGAGCATTTTTAGTTCTGTGTTAAGCTTTAATAAAATATCCATCCATCCATCCATTCATCCATTTTCTTCCTCTTATCTGGGGCCGGGTCTCGGGGGCAGCAGTCTAACCAGAGACACCCAGACTTCCCTCTCCCCTGACACATCCTCCAGCTCTTCCGGGGGAATTCTGAGGCGTTCCCAGGCCAGCTGAGAGACATAGTCCCTCCAGTGTGTCATGCCCGGAACAGCTCCCCAGGGTGTCATCCAAGAGGCATCCAGAACAGATGCCCGAGCCTCCTCAGCTGGCTCCTCTCGATGTGGAGGAGCAGCGGCTCTACTCTGAGCTCCTCCCGAGTGACCGAGCTCCTCACCCTATCTCTAAGGGGGCGCCCAGCCACCCTGCGGAGGAAACTCATTTCGACCGCCTGTATCCGGGATCTTGTTCTTTCGGTCATGACCCAAAGCTCATGACCATAGGTGAGAGTAGAAACGTAGATTGACCGGTAAATCGAGAGCTTCGTCTCGCAGCTCAGCTCCTTCTTCACCATGACGGACAGGTACAATGACTGCATTACTGCAGAAGCTGCACCGATCCGCCTGTCAATCTTCCGCTCCATCCTTCCCTCACTCGTGAACAAGACCCCAATATACTTAAACTCCTCCACTTGGGGCAGAACTACTCCACCAACCTGAAGGGGCTGAGAACCATGACCTCAGACTTGGAGGTGCTGATTCTCATCCCAGCTGGCTGCAAACCGTCCCAGTGCACGCTGAAGGTCCTGGTTTGATGGAGCCAACAGGACAACATCATCTGCTAAAACCAGCGATGAGATCCTTTGGTCCCCAAACCGGACTCCCTCCGGCCCCTGGCTGTGCCTAGAAATACTGTCCATAAAAATAATGAACAGGACCGGTGACAGAGGGCAGCCCTGCCGGAGTCCAACACACACTGGGAATGAACTGACTTACTGCCGGCAATGCAAACCAAGCTCCTGCTCTGGTTGTACAGGGACCGGAGAGCCCTTAGCAGAGGGCCCCGGACCCCATACTCCCAGAACACTCCCCACAGGGCGCTGTGAGGGACACAGTTGAATGCCTTCTCCAAATCCACAAAACACATGTGGACTGGTTGGGGCAAAATCCCATGAACCGTCCACCATCCTGAAGAGGGTATAGAGCTGGTCCAGTGTTCCACAACCAGGACGGAAACCGCATTGTTCCTCCTGGATCCGAGGTTCGACTATCGGCCGAATTCTCCTCTCCAGTACCCTGGCATAGACTTTCCCAGGGAGGCTGAGGAGTGTGATCCCCCTGTAGTTGGAACACACCCTCCGGTCCCCCTTCTTGAAAAGAGGGATCACCACCCCGGTCTGCCAGTCCAGGGCCACTGTCCCCAACCGCCACACAATGTTGCAGAGGCATGTCAACCAAGACAGCCCCACAACATCCAGAGACTTAAGGTACTCAGGACGGATCTCATCCACCCCCGGTGCCTTGCCACCGGGGAGCTTCTGAACTACCTCAGTAACTTCAGCTTGGGTGATGGACGAGTCCACCTCTGAGCTCTCTGCCTCTGCTTCCTCAGAGGAAGACATGTCAGTGGGGTTGAGGAGATCCTCAAAGTATTCCTTCCACCGTCCGACGATGTCCCCAGTTGAGGTCAACAGCTGTCCACCTCCACTGTAAACAGTGTTGGCAGGGCATTGCTTCCCCCTCCTGAGGCGCCGGATGGTTTACCAGAATCTCCTCGAGGGCGACCGATAGTCCTTCTCCATGGCCTCACCAAACTCCTCCCAGACCCGAGTTTTTGCCTCCACAACTATCCGGGCTGCAGTCCGCTTGACCATTAATAAAACAATAAATTATATATTGTGATAAAAATATTCAACCCCCTGGAGACTGTAATAATTTACTAATAAAAGCTTTTCATTGGTTATGAATTAATTTATATCTGATTATTCTATAATTCTATTTGATTATTCTGATTACCTTATAATTTCAATTATTCGTTCATTATGGACTCAGTATCAAAGAGGTTTAGTTTTCAATCTTCCTCATAATACCACTGACTGCTGTGAAATTGAGACCATTTTACCAATTGCACCGAGACATTTAAAATGATACCAAACATGAAATATGCATTCTTGGAGAATTTTTAGTGACTTGAATTAAGGGAAAGGAAGAAGGAAGGAAGGGGGGTGGGAGCTGAGTGAGGAGAGTTTGGGCAAAAAAATCTCAAAAGGGGCGGGGAAGTCACTATATCGAGTGACAAATTCACTGAACACAAATTGGTGTTCCTCAAACGTTCTTTCAACTTAATTTTGATTTAAAATTCATCATTCTAGGAATGTTGATTTGTAACGTATTAAGTTTTTTTTTTAAGCACAAAACGTTTTTGTACACATTTTTTTTTAAAAAGTCATTTAGTTTTTTTCCCTGAGTAAAACACTGCTTAATCTCTTTTTTATTATTATTTAACTGTGATGGATCTCTTGCTGTGGAATCACAAAATAACAAACTTAATAATATATTTCATTATAAAACATATATATGATGATTATGTTATTAAAGCAGCTGACAGCATTTAAAATCATAAAGCAGCTGACAGCATCTAATCAGATTCGCAATTGCTGTCCTTGTCGCAACAAAGAGTTACAGCAACCAGAGGAAAATTCATGTTAAAAAGTCAAGGGTCAAGAAACTAGAGTAAACACTGATCTAGATAATGGTGACTATAAACAGAACTATTATTTTCAATTAGAACTTCTGTAGACGTCTGACAGTTATAAAGTCAATCTGGTAATAATAAGTAATAAGTGAAGCTGTTAATGCTGTTCATGGAGTTGTTTAATCATATATTGAGAGATTTAATTCTTTATTTTATCTTCATTTGATTTAATCTAAGTCTGCGGCTGGAAGCTGTAGTTCCTGTTCTTGTTGTTTCTCTTTCCTTCAGTGATTGCTTGTTCTCATCAGATATCTTCAATAATACTAAAATCATCACTCAATTAATAACGTAATTATCTCATTAACTTCAACATGTTTCAGTGTTACATTTAACACTCTGAGGTCTGACGGTATCGCCGGCGATACCACCGTGGTTTTTTCTTATCAGTGTGAAAGAGACTCAAAATACTCCGTCAATGTTGCACATACAATTAAGAGTTATACACCATTTTAATCTGTGGAATATCTTCTTTCATTTGTGTACACTCAGAGTAAACAGAATGTTGTGCTTTTTGTAAATAAAGAAAACTAACATGATGCGTGATTTCTCCTCTCCCTCTGAACGAACTCAATCTGATAGTTCTCAGAAAATGAACTGTAACTTAGTGAATACTAATGACAAAAAAATTACACTTATGTCTAAAAAAACGTTAAGATGTCAGGTTTTAAATCATGTAAGTCAAATCGAAAACAAACCTTCTGTGTTTATGTAATCTGTATGAAAAGAGAGCCATGTCAGAAATCCGTGATTCAGCTCATTATCCGCTAATGCGGCCACGCCACGGAGGGAGCGCTTCAGACGCAAATTCTGAGGCAATGCATGCATTCATCGTCTCAATCGTGTATTATGTCTTGAAAAGTGTTTATTTGGATGTTAAAGCAATGGTTAGCGATCTCTAGAAGACATGCAGTTAGTTCCTGTTTTCTTTCTTCTATAGATGAATTTTAGATGAGTTTTGTTTCTTTAGCGCCTCCGGTGCAGTATGTATTGGAAACTCCATTAATGGAATAGCCTCTTCTTCTTTCAGATGAATTTGTGGACTAAAATGCACAGAGCGCCCTCCGACTTCAAGGATGAATTGAAAACACCAGCGCTCATAGTAATGGACAATGAATATTAAATTAATATAAATCCTCTGTATAGAAAATTGACATAAGCATATGAGGAATCCAAATATTTCTCCAAATGTGCAGCTTTTAAACTAAAAGCCTATATTCAGACTCTTTGCATCACAGAAATACATTATATTTTAAAGTATAATATAAAACCATTACTTTATTGTAATAATATTTTTCTGTATGTTTCATATATCAAATGAGTTGAGACATCACAGAAGGTTTTTTTCACAGCCTACCTGACTGAAA
The DNA here is from genome assembly GCA_028476615.1 of Culter alburnus. NCBI lineage: Eukaryota > Metazoa > Chordata > Actinopteri > Cypriniformes > Xenocyprididae > Culter > Culter alburnus. The sequence continues at coordinate 18,176 of JAOTNS010001277.1, forward strand.
GGCCTATTAATATGCAAGTCATTTCAGCTCATTACTATCTAATTCTTTTGTCTCTCAGGTGAGAATGGCCCATTTTCAGTGGTGATTCACGCCTCCTAGCATACTGTGTTTCTTGGCAAAAAAGTGTCTTACAAAAACTAAAATCAAATATTGTTTTATATGAAGGAGTAAGCAGCATAATTTTACATAATTTTGAAGCAAAAAACTCTAGTTTACAACTCCAATACCCTAAAGTTTGTGAACACAGATTACTATACTTTTTGGCCTTATTCAGTGACTTAAGTTTTTTGTTTTTTCAACAACCACGCATAAATGTTATTCCTTCAAAAACACAAACATGTACATACATGTTCCTAACATATTATTGTAGCCTAGTTTGTGCTGAATACAGTGTAATGACACTTTTTCCATTAATATGTTTATGAACAACTGAAAAAAGCACAAATGTCAGGGCATGTCAAAACTTCTCCAGGCCCCAAATCAGCCTCAGACTCCAGAGGGTTAACAGCCTGTAGTGCACACACTGAGCAGTGTTCATTTCATCTGGGCTAAAACATGTGGGGCCTACATGAAAAGTGAGGACAAAACTGGCTGGGCTCCAGTTAGACAGCCCAGATGACACCCATTTGAGTGTGCTGTGCTGGCTGGGGTGTGCCAAGGCAGTTTTTTCTCAAACAAAAGCAAGAGCACCACAGTTGATGCTGTAATATATCATTTTGGCAAACACTCCACTGGGTATCTGTGTGTGTGCGCTCTGGAGAACATCAGCTGTTCTGCTCACGGTGCATTTTGCAGCAGTGTAGCATGTTTGTTGTTCGTGAGCAGTGGCCGTCAGAGGTGTTTATTATCAGTCAGAATCACTCACTGCTCAAAACACCAAGGTATTTGCTTTAAGAACAGGAGTGTAGAAGGAGACTCATTGCAGTGTGAACAGTCATTGATTTGCAACACTAGCTGAGAGCGCTGCAGGCTGAAATGAGTGGCGCGGTCCTTGCACACTCTTGCGGCTATATGTTATTCATTGAACAAGTGTTCATGCTGCTGTCAGGACTGACAGTCAGTTGCATGTTGCTTAGTTAGGAGGGGACATAATGTGGATTTCACTTTCAAATTGCATTGATTGATATAAACATTGCATTTGACTGAGATATGATATGCCAATGTAGTATCACTTTAGCAATGTAACTCATTTTGAGTTCTATTCCCTGACTGTTAAATTAATGACTTAATCATTAATAAATCTAAATGTTTCATGGTACACTGCTAATCTTATGGTGGAGACGTTGCTTACACAGCATCTGCATTAAAGCACTCTCACTAAGGCCACATCCACACGAAACCAGAGCTTTCTTTATCCAATCTTTTTTTTTTTTTTTTTTTTGTCCGCTAGGGTTGTTGTATTATTGTTGACTAAGGTCAAAACGTTGGGTGATGACATCATCGTTCACAAAATATACGGATTGGCTGTACATAGGAAAATGCAAATGTTTTCAGATTTATTCACTTTGGGACCCATTTTCAAAAAATAGCAGTTTCAGGCTAAAAACTCTGGATCATCTAGACGAAACGCCGATACGATAATATATATATATATATATATATATATATATACATACACACACAGTACAGTCCAAAAGTTTGGAACCACTAAGATTTTTAATGTTTTTAAAAGAAGTTTCGTCTGCTCACCAAGGCTACATTTATTTAATTAAAAATACAGTAAAAAACAGTAATATTGTGAAATATTATTACAATTTAAAATAACTGTGTACTATTTAAATATATTTGACAAAGTAATTTATTCCTGTGATGGCAAAGCTGAATTTTCAGCATCGTTACTCCAGTCTTCAGTGTCACATGATCCTTCAGAAATCATTAATATGCTGATTTGCTGCTCAATAAACATGTGCTGTGGTCTACTTTGAGTTTCCATTTTGGATCTTGAGGTTCATGAAAAACACATTGCTTGAATGTGATGTTGATCTTGAAACATGTTTTTTCCTTAAAAATTGCTTTGATACAATATGTATTGTGATCAACCAACCTTGTTGGTGAGCTGATTGTTCTGTTGCAGTACCAGAAAAAAGTTTCATGATTTTGTACACTAATACATTAGTTTTTTTTTTTTTTTTTCACCAACTAGTGAACTCATATTTTTATCTGTCTTTAGTTTACAGGAATAAGCACAGTTGACATTATTACAAAGATACTCACCTGCTCCTATAAAGCTCTTCCTGAGACCTTCTCTGAGGATCTTCATCAGCTGGTAACAGACACACTTCAGACTGATCCAGCAAACCGCCCATCTGTCAATGAGATCTTAATGAGGCCCTTTATTATTAATCATCTTTATGAGCAGGTGAGTTGTGTAATTAAAAAATATTAACTTTTTGGTTACACTTTATTTTATGGCATCTGTGTTACATTGTAATTATACATTTAAGTACTGAATAATAGTAATTAACTACTATATATAGTAATGTACTAACTATAGTGTTACAGTTAGTATGAGGATTTGGATTAGGGTTAATTGCATGTAATTATGCATAATTTATAGTCATTACTACATGTAACGTGTAACAATGTCACTGTAAAATAAAGTTGTCAGGTTTGGTGTTGAAGGGATGAAGTGAGGACTCAATCCCAGGAAAAATGGCTTTTATTAATAATAAAAAAAAAAAAAAAACACAACAAAAACTACCCCTAGGGGGTAAACAAGACTTGACTTTGACTTGACTAGGCTTGAGGGAACCACATGGAAAAGAAACAAACGACAACGATCCAGCACAGGACTGCAAACACAAGGAGAATAAATAGGAGAGCAAACAAGCTAGGTAATGAGGGAGGACAGGTGGGGCAAATGAACCAATAATGAGGAAACAAGATGGGCATGGTCAAGACAATACACATGAGAGCATGTGGCACAAAAAAACACGACAAGCAATGTGCTCACACAGAACGAGACATGCGAGACATGAGGACCGGAGGGACAGACCAGGGAGGCTTCATCAGGAGAAGTCCAAGTTGAGGGCCAGGGTGGTGCTGGAGAAATGGAGCAGGCGGACTCCAGCAGGCTTAGAGGCAGAGCTGGAAGCATGGGTGGAGCAAGCAGGGCAGGCAGCAAGGGCTGAGCTTGCTTGACAGGCATCAAGGCAGGGCCAGCTCGAAAGGGATCTTGGGCGGCACGGGCAGGGCAAGGAGCTTGGGTGGTGCAGGAACTGTCTCTGAGGTGGCCTCTGGGCCTACAGCAGGCTCTGGGATCACCAGACTTTCTGAGTCAGAGGAAGCCTTCCTTCTCTTCCTCCGCTTACGTCAGCGAGGCACTGACAAGGAGATAGCTGCCTCAGAAGAAACTGCAGCATCCGCAACCACCTCTGGTGGACCTGCAACATTCACGGCTACATCTGGGGAACTGCAGCATTAACTGCATACCGGAATCAGAATAATTCTCTCGATTTTGCTCTGTTCCCCCGAAGCAGTACTCAGTGGTCCCGGTTCAGTCTCTCCCACCTGCACACTCTCACTCCCCTCCGACGCATTTTCCCCCCAAGAGGCATCCGTACATAAAATTCCCAATAATTCTTTAAACGCTGGCCAATTCGTCCCCAAAATTAACGGATGCCGGAGGTGCGGATTAACTGCCACCTCAACACTATGCTTTTGTCCCCGAAATTTAATAATGACCGGCAAAATAGGATACTCAACCACGTCCCCGTGCACACACCGTACTTTAATCATGCGGCTCGTATCCAATGCCCCGGATTGTATCAAACTTTGATGGATTGAGGTTTGGTTACATCCTGAATCCACCAATGCCTGATAGGTAACCCCCTTGATACTCACAGGTATTTGGTACCACCCAGCCTGACCGGGGGCAGCCTGCGGGACATCTGGGACCCGGATCATCGTCCCCACCTCCATAACGGGACACCTATCCACAAAATGGTCTGGGTCCCACCATATGGTCCTCCGCGAGATGGATAGCCGACTCCAGCGACGTGGGGCGGTGGCACTGGACCCACTCGGCCGTTCTTTTAGGAAGCCGAGTGACGAACTGCTCCAGCACCACTCGATCGATGATCTCCTCCACGTCGCTTCCGTCGGCCAGCAACCATTTGCGGCAGGAGTCCCGGAGCTGTTGGGCCAACACGAAGGGTCGGCGGACTCGCCAAGCTCCAGGGAGCGGAAGCGTTGGCGGTGCTGCTCAGGACTCCGGCCGACCCGCTGAATGATGGCTCTCTTCAAATCCTCGAAGACCAGGAGATTCCGCACCGGAAGTTGCTGTGCCGCTACCTGGGACTCCCCGGAGAGCAATGGGACCAGGCGCATCGGCCACTGGTCCCGCGGCCATCCGTGGACCTCGGCCGCTTTCTCAAATAAGTCCAGGAATGCCTCCGGGTCGTCCTCAGGCCCCATCTTGTTGAGCGGGAGATGGGCGGGCACAGCTTGAGGGACCGTGGCTTCCGGCCGAACCTCCCGGTCTATCCAGCTCCGGAACCTCTCGCGGTCTTCCTGCTGGGCTTGGAGGACGGCTTGGAACCGCCTCTCCTGGTCATGTCGTAAGTCCAGCAGGGCCTGATGTTGGTCGTGTTGCATGACCGCGAGGGATGTAATCAGCTCTGCAAATGGTGTAGCGGAGGACGCAGTTGTGGCGGCGGCATCCATCTTCCCTCCCGGGTTTCGGCACCAGTGTAACAATGTTCGAGTTTGTAGGAGGGAAGACAACAGGGTCGGCTTTCGACTGCTGACTGCTCTTTATTTTCAATACAAAACAAAAGTGTGCAGACAGGCACAAAACGGTCACAAATCAAGAAAATCACTCTAACTAAAATAAACACAGGAATCCTGGAGTGTGGCAGCCAGCAGTCCTTCTCTCTCTCCCTCGCTCCTGTTTCTCCTGGCGTTTTATACTCTCTCCCATGCCAATTACTGCAACAAGAGACAGGTGTTTGTTATTTGCACTTAACCCACTCACTCACCGCGCCTCTCTTGACGCTCTCCCCCGCTGCAGGGTTCGCTAAACCACGCCCCCCTTGCCACAGCGTGTTTTCCGGAAGTCTTTTAAACAAATGAGATTTACATAAGAAGGAGGAAGCAATGGGGTTTGAAACTCAATGTATGTCTTTTCCATGTACTGAACTCTTGCTATTCAACTATGCCGAGGTAAATTCAAATTTTGATTCTAGGGCACCTTTAATATAAAAAATTCAAACAAATCACAACAAATACTACCCAGAGGGGGAGAACAAGACTTTAAATCAACTTAACTTGACTAGGCAATAATTCAAGATTAATTCAATTCACATTTATTTGTATAGCGCTTTTCACAATACATATCATTTCAAAGGAACTTTACAGAGAATGTATTTCAACATTACAATTTAAAAAAAAATGCAGTTAGCAAATATTGTAATAATTTAGGCATTAATTTACAAACACTATTAGCAGTTTAACTGAAGGTAGAAGCAATGAGCTCCTGGAAAAAAAATGAATTACATATTAACAATAATAAGGATATAGAAATTTGGGAATGTGCACGTTGATCCAGATGATAGCATCTTCTGAAGTCTTTGCAGGAGTTGGCACTGTCTCTTCTCAGGTGTTGGTCATCCGAGGTCTTCTTGAGAGGCTGGATCCAAACTGAAGCTGATTTACTCTCTAGTCATTAAGCAAATGTTACGTGCAATTGATCTGACATGAAATGCATTATGTGAACGCTTGGCTAAAGAGATGTGTCTTTAATCTAGATTTAAACTGGGTGAGCGAGTCTGAGCCCCGAACATTATCAGGAAGGCTATTACAGAGTTTAGGAGCCAAATGTGAAAATGCTCTCCCTCCTTTGGAAATAACTTTCCTAGGTACAACCAGAAGTCCAGAGTTTTGTGATCTTAAGGAGCATGAAGGATTGTAGGGCAATAGAAGATCAGTTAAGTACACAGAGCTAAACATTTAGAGCCTTATAGGTCATTAGCAATATTTTATAATCAATATGGAACTTAATGGGTAACCAGTGTAGAGATGATAAAAATGGTGTTATATGATCATATTTTCTTGACCTAGTAAGAACTCTAGCAGCTGCATTTTGTACTAATTATAGCTTGTTTATTGAGGATCAGGACAACCAGCTAATAATGCATTACAGTAATCTAGATGAGATGTCATGAAAGCATGAACTAACTTTTCTGCATCAGAAATAGATAAGATATTCCGTATCTTAGCAATGTTTCTGAGGTGGAAGAAGGCTGTTTTGACATATGAAATATGATTTTCAAAGGACAAATTGCTGTCTAATATAACACCCAGGTCTTTAGCTGTCGAGGATGGAGTAACAGTACATCCTTCTAAATGCAGATTGTAGTCTGAGAGATTCTGTGTACAGGTTTTTGGCCCAATAATTAATACTTCAGTCTTATCTAAATTTAATAGAAGAAAATTACTAGTCATCCAATGTTTTACTTCTTTAACACACTCTGTCAGATTGGATAATTTAGAGATTTCTTCTGGTTGTGTAGAAATATATAACTGAGTATCATCGGCTTAGCAGTGGAAATTAATTCCATGTTTTCTTATAATATTGCCGAGTAGCAGCATGTATATTGAAAATAGCAGAGGGCCAAACACTGATCCTTGCGGCACTCCGTAATTTACTATCGTTATCTTAGATTTTTCCCTGTTTAAATAGACAAAATTGTGACGGTCTGACGGTACGACCTAAACCACTGTAATGCCTGTCCCTGAATACCAGTGTAATATTGTAGTCGGTCTAGGAGTATTTTATGATCTATAGTGTCGAAAGCAGCACTGAGATCAAGTAATTGAGATACAGCCCCGGTCAGAAGCTAGAAGTAAGTTGTTTGTAATTTTAACGAGCACAGTTTCTGTGCTATGATGAGACTTGAATCCTGACTGAAATTTTTCATAGATAGCGTTTTTTTGCAAGAAGGAGCACAATATGTCACAGTTCCCGTGTATCCCGGCCTCCATTTCCCATGATCCTCCTGTTTCCCCACCTGCACTCACTTCCCTCGTCTTCTCCCCATCATCACGGATCACCTGCACCTGGACTTCCTCATCAGCACTCCCTTTATAATGGATTCACTCCCTTCACTCCTTGTCCGGTCTTAAATGTTACCTTATGTTCTGTTCTTGTAAATGTTATATTGTATGTGTTTGGATGTATATTCATCTCTTCGTTTAAGTAAAACCCTTATTTGTGGATCTCCGTGTACAGCCTCATCTATACACCAGCACTCGTAACACAATTGGACCGACACCACATTTCTAGTATTTTAGACATAAATGGAATATTTGAAATGGGTCTGTAATTTGCCAATACATTTGGATCTAATTGTGGTTTCTTAATGAGAGGCTTAATAACTGCTAGCTTGAACGGTTGTGGTGACCTAGAGATAAAGACAAGTTGATAATATTGAGAAGAGGCTCTTCTGCTACAGGTAACAATTCCTTCAGTAGTTTAGTGGGTATTGGATCTAATAAACATGTTGTTGGTTTAGACGCAGTGATAAGTTTATTTAGCTCTTCCTGTCCTATAGTTGTAAAGCACTGCAACTGTTCTTGAGGGGCAGTAATTAAAGCTGAATCATAAAACTCTGTCAAAGGTTGTACATTTACAATTGTATTTCTGATGCTTTCAATTTTCTTAGTAAAGAAATTCATAAAGTCATCACTATTAAACTGTAATGAAATGTTTTGTTCTGGTGACTTCTGTTTATTTGTTAATCTAGCCACTGTACTAAACAAGAACCGTGGATTATTTTGGTTATTTTTCTATGAGTTTGCGGAGATGCTCGGCTCTGGTGCTTTTTAGAGTCTTCCTATAACGGGACGAGCTGTCTTTCCACGCGATTCTGAAGACCTCTAAACGAGTTTGTCTCCATTTGCATTCTAGATTATGAGTTTCTCTTTTGATAGCGTGAGTAATACTGTTGTACCACGGTACAGTATTTTTCTCTCTAACCTTTTTTAATCTCATCGGTGCAACAGTATCTAACGTACTAGTGAAAATGGTGCACATCCTGCTAGTCATTTTCTCAAGATCATTTGCGTGTTTAGGTACGATGAGCAGCTGAGACAGATCAGGTAGTTTATTTGTGAATTTATCTAAAGTTGTTGGGAGAATTGTTCTACCTAGTCGATATCGCGGTGCAATTTGACAGATATCATCAGTATGCAGTACGCATGTTACAAGGTAGTGATCAGTGACATCATCACTTTGCGGTAGAGTTTCTATATCGGTAGGATTGATTCCATATATAATTAAATCTAGTGTATGATTAAAACGTTGAGTGGGTCCAGTGATGTTTTGTTTGACCCCAAAGGAGTTTAGTAAATCTGTAAACGCAGCACCTAATGTATCATTTGTATTGTCAACATGAATGTTAAAATCTCCAACAATCAGTGCTTTATTGACGTTGACCAATAGATCTGAGAGAAAGTCTGTAAACTCTTTTAGGAAATCAGCATAAGGCTCTGGAGGTCTATAAATGTTCCACCTCGTGAAGAGGGGAAAGTGGTTCCGCGTTGAGACCTCGAAGACAGGGGGCGGCGTAGGGGGAGAGGTCCTGGTCCGAGGCCTGGCTCACGTCTTCTGCTGCTGAAGAACCCAAGGTCCCTGGTGAGACGGTGCCAGAGTGAACAAGGGCTGGGATGAACACGTTCTGGGTGCTCGGGCCCTGTGCAGAGAAACACATGGCGTAGAGGAAGCAGGAGTGTTAATATTGCGCTGCAAACCTACAGAGGACTGGTGAGCATCAGCACAGGATGTTTCCAGTCCTGTTTGCCACTCCTGTAGCTTGGCCTACTTCTCGAGAAGGGTCCGAATCTGTCGTTCCACGGCCTCCAGTTCCAGCTGCACTGCATGCAGCTTGAACGTGTCCTCACCTGCACACAAAGGTAGAGAAACATCCGATACACTCGCCATTAGAATAGATGAACAATAATATTGTGAGTGAGAAGAGTACAAACGCTAGTGTGACCACGCCGCTACTGCTAGTGTTGTCAATCTGAGTGTTTTTTATATAAAATAATGTTGGGGATGTGCTCCCCTTCCATAAAAGAGAGAGTGATTTATAAATTTAAGGTTAAAGTTATAAATTTTATTTTAACTCTCTCGGGTTTTTTTTCTAACCAGTGTGAAAGAGACTCAAAATACTCCATCAATGTTGCACATACAATTAAGAGCTATACACCATTTTAATCTGTGGAATATCTTCTTTCATTTGTGTACACTCAGAGTAAAAACAAAATGTTGTGCTTTTTGCAAAATAAAGAAAACTAACATGATGCGTGATCTCTCCGTCTCCCTCTGAACGAAGTCCAATCTGATAGTTCTCAGAAAATTAACTGTAACAGTGAATACTAATCACAAAAAAAATGAGACTTCTGTCTAAAAAAACGTTGAAATGTCAGGTTTTAAATCGTGGAAGTCAAATTGAAAACAAAAATTCTGTGTTTATGTAATCTGTATGAAAAGAGAGCCATGTCAGAAGTCCGTGATTCAGCTCATTATCTGCTATTGCGGCCACGCTGTAGTGATTTTACTCCATTCACCGGTGACATAGTGATTTTTGATCACGTGTCACTTAAGGTGTTTGAGTGTATCAGATTACCCCTCCCCCTTTTGTAATACGGGGCACCAGTTAAGAATACTTAACAATTTAAGAACACTCCAAGAGAGCTGTTCAATAATTCAGAATTAATATAAAATGGAGGGAGTCAGTCAACTGATTTATCTGAAGGATTTGTGAGAGTCCGTCAACTAGTAGAATCTTTGATCATCAACACAAGGAAGACACAGTTATAATAAAATCAATGAAATTTATTAACAATAAACATGCAAGAGTAAATACCACAACGATTAATAATGAAATAATGAATATGCACTTCTAAAAGATAGTAAAATAATCAAAGGAGAATACTGAATTAAATCAAAGAAACACATAAATGAAGGGAACACAGAATGGATAAATGCAATGCTGTTGAACTGAATGTAGAATGGAAGAGAATTGTATGGGAATGCTTCTTATGGAAGCCACCTAATGGCTCTGGTAAAATGGTGATAAATAATTGCTTATTTATCATTCAACAAATAATATCCCTATTATTTGTAACAAGCTGACCTCAAGTAACTGTTATCTAAACAGGTTAGAAAAATATGCTGCATGTATAAACTAATGCCAAGGTCTCTAGAAAAGAGGTTTGGTAAGTTTATATTTACATTCCACACAGTCGGGTGATCAATCCGGTAGCAGAGACGTCTTCCACTGATGATGCAGGCTGCGTGCAGTGGGAGGGGGCGGAGTTGCAATCCAGTAGTCGTGCCACGCTGGGCTGGAGGATGCTGAACTTCGGTTGCACCAAGAAGGTCCTTTAGGATGGACTGGGCAGCTGGGTCAGATGAATCTTCACAGGTTCCTTTGCAGGCTGGCTGCGTCGCTGAGGAACCGTGTGGTACAAGCAATGTCTGCTGATGCAGAGGTCCTTTGCGGACTGGGCTGCGCTGCTGTAGGAGCCGTAAGGGTCAGATGAAGTCCCTCAACGCTGGGGCCCTTTTGCAGCTAGAGTGCAGCTGGAAGCAATGAAAAAGGTTTTGCTCGCAAAAGCTTCACCTTAACCGTCTTGTAGTTTCTTTCCTCGTCAGGTCAGAAACTCAGGACGTGGAGTGTCTGTTAATGTCTCCTTCCCCGTCGAGTTGGAAACGCAGAACAAGGGTGTGTACCCGGGGGACATATTTATCCCTTTCTGATGAGGAGGAGATTGAAATGTGGCGCCTTGCCGATCCTGGAGTGTGATTGGCTACTGTTATCTGAAGCAGCCCCGGTGTTGCCCACCCTAGTGTGGAACTCATTTGCATAGCATAAAGTACAGTGTTAAAATAGTGTCTTTAAACTTTTACCCATGCATTATTTCTTTACCAAACCTCTTTCAAATTATTAAAGGCATCGTAGGGAGCAGATAGACACAAAACACGATATGAAATGGTTAAATTATCATCCATGCATTTGTTTATCTTTTAAACAGGTCTGTCCCATGACCTGTTGTTTTAGCAGTCAGTAACCATTAACATAAACTGTGCTTTGCATGAAGATGGAGTGGATGTGATGCAGTTAGATCAAATTAAGGCCTCCAAACATAGGTATGAATGGATTTAGATAGATCTCTGTGGCCTTTCTTTATTTCAGTCATTGCTGCTCCATCCAGGAAGTCCTGAAGGAATTTTTATGGCAGTCCTTGCCTAAACCTTAGGAACGAGTTTGGTGGTTAGAGTCAATGTGTCATCCAATGAGAAGTCTTCTCCTTGGTTTTGGTGGGTGCTGAAGGTCCCCTTCCTGCTCTGGAAGAGGTGTGGTAGTTGTCCCAACATCTATCTGATGTTGCTGAAACATTTATGTTCATTCACCAAGATCCAATCACGGTGTGGCACATCTTCCTACACACCAGCAGTTACAGAGGGGCCCTGTCGTAAACTAGTCCCTGGAATGCCATCTTGACTGGTGTTCACAACAACGCCCACGGAGCCAGCGCTATCAGAGGCAAATTCTGAGGCAATGCATGTATTCATCGTCTCAATCGTGTATTTATTGTCTTGAAAAGTGTTTATTTGGATGTTAAAGACATGGTTAGCTACCTCTAGAAGACATGCCATTAGTTCTGGTTCTCTTCTTCTTTATATGGATTTGTGGACTAAAGGTGTACAGAGCGCCCTCCGGCTGCAAGTATGAATTGAAAACAGTATCCAGCGTTCATAGTGATGACAATAAACATTGAATAAATATTACTCCTCTGTATAGAAAATTGACAAACATGAGAATCCATCAATATTTCTCCAAATGCGCATGCTTTTAAGCTAAAAGCCTATATGAAATGCCATAGAGGTAACATAACTGTTCAAAGAATATAATAGAATACCATTATTTTAAATTGTAATAATATTTCACAGTATTGCAATTTTTTCTGTATGTTTGATTACACCATGATGAGCTGAGACATGATCAACAGAGGGTTTTTTCACAGCCTACCTGACTGAAAGAGCTCATTATTTATGCAGGTCATTAGAGCTCTTTATGCGATTCTTTTGTCTTCTCAGGTGAGAATCACCCATTATTCATGATGATTCACGCCTCCACGCATACTGTGTTTCTGACCAAAGAGTTTTAGAAAATTTAAATCTCTCTATTGTTTTATATGAACAAGCAGGCAGCATAATTTTACCTCATTTTGAAGCAAAAACTCTAGTCTAAAAACTCCAATACCCAGAAGTCTTGTGAACACAAATTTAATATATATATTTTTGGCTTTATTTCAGTGACTTAAGTTTTTTGTTTTTTCAATAACCACGCATAAACGTTATTCCTTCAAAAATACAAACATGTACATACATGTTCCTCACATATTATGGTAGCCTAGTTTGTGCTGAATACAGTGTAATGACACTTTTTCCATTAATATGTTTATGAACAACTGAAAAAAGCACAAATGTCAGGGCATGTCAAAACTTCTCCAGGGCCCCAAAAATCCTCAGACCCCTGAGGGTTAAGAGACAAAACAAGCAATTAGGAATCAGCTCGACGGAACTCTAACTCATACAGCGTAGCAGCAACAAACCTTTTGCAGAACACAACATCACGCAAACAGAGCGTATGATCACACAACAGGACAAAGCACACAAGAGACAAACACACGGAGCATGAATGTCAAAATTCCAACACGAAACCAAAACTAAACTAGGCCGAAGTGCCGGGATCCGAACACCACGCCCCACACACAAGACAACTCACATGGACAGAAGAGCATACGGCCTGAGCGAACTTGGAACCACACGCTCAACATGACAAGATGAGATGAGACAATAGCAGTGTCAGAGCTGTCACAAAACCAAGAAATAAACTAGACATACGTGACAGAACCCTGACAAAAGTGTTTACCAACTTCTCATGTTTTACTATAGCCTCCTAAAGTCAAAAATTAACCATGTTTCAGACACTGGCACAATAAATTTAAACAAAACAATGAACTGTCAAACTAAATTTTTATTTCATTAAACTTGATTTATTTTATTTTTTTTCAGAGTACACAAACTACTAAAGAGATTTATGAGAGACTAAAGGTACTGGAAGAGCTGGCAGATGGTTTGGAGAAAGTCCACTTCAACACAACCGTAGGCAGTCTCGCAGGAGGTGTAGTAGGATTGGCTGGAGGAATCACATCTATAGTTGGACTTATTCTGACTCCGTTCACTCTCGGAGCGTCTCTGATAGTAACAGGAGTGGGAATCGGTGTAGCAGTAGCTGGTGGAGTAGCAGCTGGTGCGAGCAACGTAGCAAAGATGGTTAACGAGCGCTCAGACCGCCAAAAGATCAAAATGCTCATTACAGAGTTACAAGAAAAAATTACCTCCACAAGCAGCTGCATCCAAAACATCCACATAGCAGTGGAAACTCGAAAAGTGCTTTCTGAACACAATAATTCATGGTCTAATGCACAGTCAGGGGCAGATTGGAAAAATGTTGGGGCTCGACTTGGACGAGGTCTGGGAGGAATTTCAGAGCTTGTCCGTTTAATTCAAGTTGGAAGTGTTGGGAGAATTGCAGCACAGACTGCGAGAGCTGTTCGTGTGGCTGAAGCAGCTACAGGGGTTTTGACTGGACTATTTGTAGCTGTCGACATCTTCTTTATTGCCCTTGACGCCAAAGAAATTCACAAACTCCGCAAAGATTACGCTTCTATAGCGACTAATTAATAATCCAGAGCACAACAATGCAAGAAATCAAGACCTGCAGTCTGAGATCATGAAATTTGCAAAAAAAATAAAGGAGACTAAAGAGGATCTAAAGAAGATTCTTGATGAATTAAAAAATGAACTGCAAAAACTAGAACCAGAGATACAAACACATAACTAGGAATTTCGAGAGTGAATAATGCTTAGTATATTATTTTATCATGTATTGATTATAGTAGCAGCATATGTCAGGTAAGGGTTTACTATATATTCTGGGTCTTCATGATAAAGTAATTACTAGTTTAGTTATCACTCAGACAGAACTTCTCAAGAATAAAAAAAGAAGCATTTATTTTGCTGCACTTCCAATAATCCAGGGATTTTAAGCATGCTAGGAATATATTGGGCCTTTTTCTATTTATAATAGAGTTTCTTAATGTTTTGAGAACTTGTAAAAAAAAAAAAAAAAAGGGAACATGCAAGCCCTAATATGTCGTTTTTTGTGTGTATGCCAGTCTTTGTGTTTGTGATTTAATGTAATTTTTCCTTCTGCACTGTAAAATCTAGTGAAACATTATGTTGTACTGACAAATGCTTAGTATAGTTCACTTACACAAGAGTTCTAGTAACTAAGAACTAGAGAGTACTTGATAATTGACTTTAAATAAAATTTAATTGTTACCATTGTTGTGTTTTGCATGCTGAATGTTGAAGTCTGTGTGTGACTCAAGCACTGTCAAATACAAAATATTGTCAAAAATAGAGATGGATTATATCAATACAATTATGTTTCAAAACAACATTTCAAAAGATCATTATTTGACATGAAACATAGTTATGCTATATATCATTCTCTCTATCTGATGACTTTAGGAAATCATTGAAACAAAAATAAACTGAAGATATTCTCATTAGAATTATTCTGCTTTCACACAAACACAGTGCAGGATCATACTTCAGGTTCCTCTTTAGTTCATAAAGCATCTATATATTATTAAGTTTTCTTTGGTTTTGTTTGTTGGGTAACACTTTACAATAAGTTTACATGAGTACTAATACCTAAATTAATACTTAATGCAGCATGAACTAATCAGTAACCGATGAAGAGCTATCAATAAAGGGATAGTTCACTGCAACATAAGAAAGGAGACTTGAACTACTGAAAAGAAACATGATTCCATGTTGTGACTTTTATTTTGATAATTTATGATGATTGGACAGAATGGTCTTTGCAATACTGTTTAACAGCAAGGGACTTTAAACTTGATTTCTTGTCTGTGTGCAAAGTTTTATCGTAGTAATAAAGATGTCATAAAGTAATATAGTAATAAAGCAACACATTTGTAAACTGCAAATCCTTCAGGGATGATTGTAAACCCTCTGAAGGATTGTGAGGAGAAATATAAAATAAAATCATTCACATGACTTATACAGAAATCAAATAAATTCAGAGCAAATGTGATCCTGTAATGAGCAGAGATGTGAGTATTCTTAAACGAAAACTGTACAAGAAACAATATATTGTTTACTTCCAAAAGGTAAGAAAAAAAGACATACTGTTAAAATAAAGGATATTTTTTAGTATTGTATTAATATTGTAATATATATATATATATATATATATATATTATATAGTTACAATTGAACATTCAAAAAATGTATTCACTGTTTAATTTAAAAAAGTTATTTGGGTAGTTTTCAGACTTTTATTTTTAAGTGCAGTTCAAGCAGATGCAGAAGAAGATGATCAAAGATGGACGAAGTTATAAAGTCACAGAGTCATGGAGGTAAATATAATAATTAAACGCAGTGGAAAATTAAATTAGGACATGTAGTTGTTTTACTTTTGTATTTTTTTTACTGTTTGATTTAGTCGTTTAGACTGTGTATGGTTAGAAATGAGGAGCTGTTGAAACTGAGTGTGAATCAGACCTGTCCCATGATTCTTGTTCCTCACATGCACAGTAACTCTTCGCTTGGGTTCAATTTTAATGACATACGGCTCTCTAATACAAAGATATGAGGAGGGGAAAAAAGTGTAAGAATTTAATTCCAGCTCCATTCAACGTTAAATAGCTTCTTGTAATTTTATATCTGTAAAACTGAACTTTGATGTTTGTGATCTTTAGTCTCTAAAAATAACATTTTAAAACACAGGGTCCTTTAAGGTTATGCAGTTCATGTAAAGTGCTCTGTGGTCAGCAGGACACAGCTGATAGTAGAGGTGTTGCTGCTGGATAAAAGAGACAAGAGGCTCTTTAACTCTTACGCCACATTTACACTGCAAAGGTGGCAAAGAAGCGCTAGTGGGATTTAATTTATTTATGACACCTCTGAGCAGCATTAAACAGCCTGTAAATATTCAATATACACGTACAATTTACTGTACAATAGCAGGACATCTTAATAAGCCAGGCTAAATTATGCTGCTCTGACCCTCAGCCCCTTATATCAAAGTATGAATAAAATGAAGAGCTGAAATAACTTTTTTTTTTTGGTTTAAAGGCAACTTTTATCATTTTAACATTTAAAATAAGTTGATCTGAATGTTCTATAGCATTAAGGATGTGTTTCAGCTGTGCATGGAACATATTTACTCCTTATCTTTATAAACTAATTGTGGATGAACTATTTATAGGTATTCAAATTTCTTCAAGTTAAAGGGATAGTTCACCCAAAAATGAAAATTTTATGGCATACAAAATGTAGGTGACTTTGTTTCGTCAGTCAAACACAAATGATATTTAACTCCAACCGTTGCCATCTGTCAGTCGTATAATGCACATCAATGGTAACAAAATCTATGAGAGTAAAAAAAACATGCACAGACAAATCCAAATTAAACCCTGCGGCTTGTGACGACACATTGATGTCTTAAGACACAAAATGATCAGTTTGTGCAAGAAACCGAACAGTATTTATATAATTTTTTTACCTCTAATACACAACTATGTCCAACTGCCCTGCACATCCGGTTAGTGAGGTCAGAAAACCGTTCTAATCTCTCGCGCTTTGCTTCAATGGGCACAAGACATCACTTCCAGATGCCCTGGGGGAAAGCAGATAAACATCAAATTTTCATTTTTGGGTGAACTATCCACAGGAATGGAGTCAAAGTTATTTTGTGAAGCTGGGGGGAGGGCTTCCTCTTTTCAAAAGAGACTATCAGGTTACCTCGATATGGGGCCAGCCTGTCTCTGTGCAGGGCTACCTTCTTGCCTCTAGGCGGCATCTGCACCCTATACACTACCTCTCCCGCACTCTCTAGAACCAAGCAGAACCCCACCCAGTGGCAATGTGGCAATGAAGCTTTGGGGAGTGTCCTCTTTTCTTTTTCGGGCTGTACACCCATACTGACTCACCAGCCTGGAAGTCCCTTCCCTTGCTCCTAACATCATAGTTCCTCTTTTGTCTCATGCCAGCCTTTCCCAATTGATCCCTGGCAAATGCATGGGCTGTTTCCATCTGATCCTGCAACAGCCTTGCATACTCTGGTCCAGCTGATACAGCCGGTGTGTCAGGAGGCTTCCCGAATGACAACTCCGGGGGGTCCGAAGCTCATGCCCCAACATAAGCAAAGCAGGTGTGCACAGTGTGGAGAGTCCTGTACCGCAGATCTGTAGGCCATAAGAATGAAAGGAAGGTGTGTATCCCAGTCTTGCTGATGGTCAGCAGTAAGGTCAGCATGTCTAGCTGTTGGGCCAAGGTCCTGTTAAATCTTTCAACAAGGCCGTCGCTTTAGGGGTGCAGAGATTTTGTACGTGTTTTCTCCATGCCGAGCCGTTCACACAGAGCCGCAAACAGCTTGGATTCAAAATTCCTCCCCTGATCACTATGAATAACTTCTGCCATACCAAACCTGCTGAACATCCCCTCCACCAGTGCATCTGACACGTCTCTGCTTCCTGGTTTGGTATCGCACTTTGTAAAATAGTCCATAGCAGTAAGAATGAACCGGTTACCTCTCTCGTGACAGGAAAGGGGCCCAAGATGTCCATGGTTACTCTTTCCATGGGTGCTCCTACAGTCAGTCCTACGGTCAATAGGGCCTTTATAAGCTGCACAGGCATCACATCTGTGGCAGAAATCCTCCACGTCCCTTCTTTGCTGGCCACAGTAGAACCCTGGCAAAGACAGCAGAGT
The DNA here is from genome assembly GCA_028476615.1 of Culter alburnus. Taxonomy (NCBI): domain Eukaryota; kingdom Metazoa; phylum Chordata; class Actinopteri; order Cypriniformes; family Xenocyprididae; genus Culter; species Culter alburnus. Next base: position 36,057 of record JAOTNS010001277.1, read on the forward strand.
GTTTTGGACACCCCAAAATGGCCGGACCCTGTAATCCCATGACAAGCTGTTAACACTGCTTCCCTCATTGTTCTGGGCACTACCACTTGCCATCTGTCCTCACCAGTGGCAGGCTCCTTCCATTCCTTGAAGGACATCAACCATTGAACTGCAGCATGGTCTGTCCTTAACATGAATGGCACACCACACAGGTAGTATTTGAAGTGTCTCACCATCATTACCACTGCAAGGAGCTCGCGTCTGGTGACACAATAGCACCTCTCGCAGTTATTAAAGACCCTGCTAAAGTACGCCACCACCTTCTTTGCCGCGATAGCACCACCCCCATGCCGATGTTGCTTGCATCTGTGTCTAACACAAAAGGCAGTGCGGTGTCAGGTGGAACCAAGGCTGGGGCTTCAATTAATGCTTGCCATAGGGTATCAAATGCCTTCTGGCACTCGTCAGTGCAGACAAAGGCATGATCTTTTTGCTGGAGGTGGAAGAGCGGCGCCCCTATGCACGAGAACCCCTTTTACAAACCTCCTATAGTAAGAGGCTAGTCCCAGGAAACTGACTTGTCTCAGGTTAGTAGCCATTGGCCAGTCTCTAATGGTGTGAATTGTTTTCCTCCAGGGTGCCTATGCTCTCCCTGCCCAACTTGTGTCCAAGGAACTCCTCCCGTCTCATAAAATGCCATTTATCTGGATTCAGTTTCAGGCCTGCTGCTGCCACTCTTCCCAGCACCCAACAAAGAGAATCGAGAGCTTCATCAAACGACTCACCATGGACTAGAAATCATCCAGATATACAAGACATTCATGGCGAGGGACTCCAGCCAACACTTTGTCCATTAGTCGTTCAAATGTGGCAGGAGCATTGCAGAGCCCGAAAGGAAGGACCTTGAACTGTCAGAGGCCCCTATTTGTGTGGAATGCAGTTTTAGGAGCGGACTCAGGAGACAATGGCACTTGCCAGTAGCCGCTTCTCAAGTCAAGGGTGGAGAACCAGTACGAACCAGCCACCAAATCAAGGTACTCATCCACTCTAGGCAGGGGGTACAAATCCTTTTTTGTAACTTTGTTGAACTGCCTGTAGTCTATGCAGAATCGCCATCTGGGACTATTTTTCTGCGGTACCATGACAACTGCTGAAGTCAAGTCAAGTCACCTTTATTTATATAGCGCTTTTTACAATGCAGATTGTGTCAAAGCAGCTTCACATTGATAACTGGTATATAATTTTGGCTGCACAGCAGCTCTTAAAGAATAGTGTCAATGCAGGCAGATCAAAGCACTGTTGAATAAATGTCAAGAATACTGCTGAACATGGGCGACATTAGGATTTTTCCCGATGTGAGCCGTCAGCTTCAGTCCACTACAATTTTGAGCGGTTAAGGCCCGGGTATATTTCATAAGGGTATTCTTATTCTTATTATTATGTGACTTTTATTATTAAAATAATATTGTAATTAATTTGCATCTCGATATCGTAGCATATCACTGCATAACCGATGCGCTGTGAGTGAGGATAATAAAAGATTAGTTGGATAGCTTACTCCTCATTTAATAAACAACTCGTTTAACACAAAATACTTCTCGATTCACGAAAACTACTTTTTTTTCTCGCTTAGATTAATTGTCTCTAAGAGAATATATGCCGTTAATGCAGAGACAGACATCAAAAGCTCAGTTAGTTTTTAATTTCAGTTTCTGTAGCAGCTGCGGCTCTGTATGGGCAGGTAGGGCAGAGCCTCACCAAAATATTCATCCTAACAGGCTTACCTACACTGAATTAATAATAAATTATAAATGTGTTCAGCATTCTCCAACATTCTCCAAATATTTTCAGATTGTCTAGACCAGTGGTCGCCAACCCGTCGATCGCGATCGACTTTATCACTGTTCCAGTAGCTCGCGAAAATAACAGAAATATGAGTACAAAAATACATTACATTTCTCCAGTCTTTGTACTGTATTTTTGTATTTATTTTTATGTTATTTTCTGGAGCTACTGGGACAGACAGATAAAGGTAAATAGCCCACATTATGTCTGAGTCTGTAAACGGCCGTTAACAAGAGGCCAGAGACGCTGAAGACGGACGAGAAGAGGAGAAAATTCTGTAGCAGGCAGAGCAGCTCACTGTTCACGATGCTCGAAATATAGGAAGAAAATATAAATATTGAATTGGGGGTGAGGGATTATGAATTCATCTCTAAAAGGAGATCAGTCTTCAGGAAGATTTCGATGGCAATGGCATTTTATTTTCCTCTTACCTCAGAATAAAGTAGCTAATTATTAGCGCATTTCAGCTTTGTTTACAGCGGTAACCAAGGAAACGCTGTATCACTGCTGCTCCATAAGCGCCACCTGCTGTCAGAGAGTGAATCTGCGTCTCATTCAGCCTGCTGTTTTTGTTTCATGCTTTTTTTTGTGTCTGTAGCATTTATAATTTCACAAAGATAAACTCAGACCGTTCTGTTTTTGCTTTAAATCTTGAAATTAAATCTAATTCAAATAAAAAACAACTGCTCATGTAACGTGTGTAGCATCTTGGTTTGGATTGTGATTAAAAAGCAGTGGTTCCTTCCTCTAATTTGAAATGGCTATGTATTTTTGTTTATTATAATAATATTAATAATACATATCTGCAACCAGTATCAGAATTGGCCAATTTGCTTGTAAAAATAAATAAATAAATCAGAATCTACATTGACCATGAAAAAAATACTAAATACAATCTGGGCTGTCTTTTTCTATCAAGTAGATCTTGTCTTTCAAAAAGGTCGAGGTCAGGGATCTTGGGCTTAAAAAGGTTGGTGACCACTGGTCTAGACTATTTTAAGTCGTAAAGTGAGCAGGATATATTAAAATGTAGCGCATGTATTCGACAGGCATGTATTCATAATACTAAGCGGGGCAGCCGGCCCGTCCCAGCTCTACAGCGCCCCACAACTTTCCTCTGTAAATCAGTGGTGTAAAATGCAGAGCCTCACCAAAATATTCATCCTAAAAGGCTTACCTACACTGAATTAATAATAAATTATAAATGTGTTCAGCATTCTCCAACATTCTCCAAATATTTTCAGATTGTCTAGACTATTTTAAGTCGTAAAGTGAGCAGGATATATTAAAATGTAGCGCATGGATTCGATAGGCATGTATTCATAATACTAAGCAGGGCAGCCGGCCCGTCCCAGCTCTATAGCACCCCACAACTTTCCTATGTAAATCAGTGGTGTAAAATGGAACTGCAGCACCCTCTCATAGAGAGCCATTGTGGCAGATTTCTGGCTGTCCCGCTTATTTTCACGTTAAACTCACCTCGCTCCAGATCAAGACGATATCAATCCGCTTCAGATATGTGTCTGCATCAGGTCAGTAACTGTTTGGCATGTCTGTTCTTCCTATGTAAAGTAGCGTATCAAACTAATGAGAGTATAAACGTATAAACCCTTTCATTTAAACATGCACATGTGAATAGCTTCTGTTAGTAGTTCTGTTGTTTATGTTTATTCTGAAAATAGACATGAATTCCTCACTCGAATTCCGACATAACTATTCTAAAACAAAATTCTACAAATTCTAAATACTACAATTTTAAGATTCAGAGTGTGTACTAAAGTCTGTCATTCATCATTAGAGCACCACCCTCAGGCTGAAGGACATTTGAATTCTCCCAGAAGTGTGTCTGATGTGTTCAGCGATTAGAATATAAAGCTCAATGGTTATCAAAAACTAGCGCTAAGACCTAGAATCTGCCCAACCTATATTTATGGCCAGGAGCCGCTACTGTTCTCTAGTGAGACTTCTTCACCTGCATAACTCTCAGGCAAAGTTTGCACATTGCTTGTGTGATATTGTGTGATAACTGGCTCGACTTCATGGTTTAAAATGGAAATATTTTCAATATTGCGACGTGGCATTTTCCTTATTACCAGTTGCTTGCAAAATGATATACAATAATTCACATATCGTCCACGTCATTTCCCGTGATAATAAAATGAAGTGAATTATTAAATAAATAAGTAAATAAACAACAAGCAAACTTAAACTCATTTGCCTAAAACTTCTGTGAATATAATTTGCTGATGCAGGTACAAAAAGACGTTTTGTACCTGCACAAAAAATAAATAAATAAATCTTGCCCCCCCCCTACTCTTATTGGGCTGGCATCTCCTGTGTTAATAACATGCTGCACTAAGTGGGTTAAGCCCACTTCATTCTCATTGAGAGCAAAAATGTCCTTAAAGTTCTCCATGACCTCCCACAAGCGCACTTTTTGTTGCTCACTTCAGCCATCACAGTTTTTGGACCAAATGTCTCTTACAGTCGAGAGCCAGGTCTCTCTCTTATCATTGCACAGCCCAACATCCGAACAATAGCCATTCTGTGTAGGCAGAAAAGGGGGGGAAGGGGATGCAGCATTACAACCGGGATCATAGTGCATGTACCCATCTGAAGTAATGGGTGGTGATTCCACAGAGTGGAAAGACCAGATCAGGTTAAACCAGGATTGCATTTGATCCAATGTCCACGAGGGCTATGCAAGCGACTCCCGCCACTATAAGGGTATATGACAGAAATTTCCAGCATAAGAACAGCCCGCTACCAAAATAGTCTCTGTAGGTCGTAGTTGAACCCCTTCCTCCACCCGTTGTCCCTCATCTGCAGCCAGGGGCGAGGTATGGGAAATATCATTATGGGCCCATGTCCCCCATCTACATGGGCCCTTGGGCATTTCCCTGCATTTGACTGATCCTGGGGCACTGTCTGATCAGATGGCCTGGCTGACCACAGCCCCAGCAAACTGAAGATCGGCGGTGTGGGTGGGGCTCTGAGGTGGAGCAGCCTGGGTGCATTGTTGCAGCATTTGTGTAATTATCCATCCATGCAGGTGCCCTGTGGCACAATTCAGACATTTCCGCAGCTCTCACTATCGGTGTAATTTTATCTGCATCAATTTTGGCCCCCAATATCTCCATTTCAATAGCCAGTTCAAGCACTTCAATCAGTGTGGTAGTATGAGCCAGCTGCGTTTGCACACGGAGCTCTCTAGGCCTGAACGCCTGGATAAATCTATCTCTAGCGAGTTCATTCTGGACTGATGGTGGCATTTCATCATAGGCGCGTTTACATAAACATTCAATGTCATTGGCCAAAATGTGGAGGGGCTCACCTTGTTTTCTGCATCTGTTATGAAACTCTGTCCTTAAAAGGACAGGCTGGCTACATTGTCCAAACCACCTATGAAGAGCTCCGACCAATGCATTATAATAATTCCGTTCTGTAGGGCTCAACAACAACAGGCAGGCAGGTAGCGGCATCATCAATGAGGCACAATGCTAATTGCAATGCTTTATGTTTTTTGCTTTGAATGCATCCCAATCTGTCTTACTGGAGAACCGTGGTGTTTTAATAGCAAGTGTATCTGAGTCTCTGATGTATTCGATGTGGGCCTGTAATCAGCAGGTCCCTAGAGCAAACAGAACCTGATTTACAGATTTTCAAAAACAGGATTTTAAACAAAAAAAAAACAAAAATCACCTATTTTTAAAGTGCTTATTACAGTATTTTAAATGCATACAATGTAATTTCGAAGTATTACAGTCTGATTTGTTATTTTGAGGGGTTTTCTTTACAATGACACCAATATTTTACATTTCTCTCACTGTATGTGTGAAGGGTGAACATTTAAACTTTGGTATGTCAAATTCAGGCGGAAATCTAAAAAATGCCTCAGAGTGGAAGAGGTTTTAAGTAACGCAAGATTTTACACACAATATGCGATGTAAATAGTGACCACATTATGAGTTAAATCAGTGCTCGTTCACATGAGTGACAATCGTGTTTTGTGAATTATCTAAGACGTGATAGAAAGACCACACAATTTGGTGAATATATGGTTGAGATCATCATGTATATCTTTAATATTACATTACAGAACAGTAACATATATAACAAAAAATGTCAACAGTCATTTAAAATAATGTTTGATTGAACATGCAAACAGTTGCTCATCAAAATAAAACAAAATGAAAGACTATGACAATCAGAGTAATTTATTTACACATTACAAAATAAATGTAAAAAAAGGTACATTTGGCCTCATTTTCCTCACTATGTGCTGAGTTTGTATGAAACACAAGCCCTGAAAGCATTAGCAGATGCCCAGAAGAAAATCCCAGAATATGTAAGCGTATAACTTTTTTATAATTCAGAACACCCTGCCTGCAAAGACTGCACACTTTCTGTGATTAAGTGCACACATTTTTAAAGATTCCAGTTTAACGAGTGCACTGCTTTGACTGTATTATTGATAATAATATCAGACAAAGCAGTTCAAGCTCTTCTTAAACAATTTTTAACATTTGTAACTCTCTGTTAAAAGTGTCTCTAGCTTTTTCAATTTCATCCACAGAAATTTAGATGCTCTTTTTCCTCATTTCATTAATAAATTTCAAAGTTTCTGATTTGATTGCTTCTGCTTTTCTCTCTTCTTCTAGTTGATTCATTTCAGAGATCTCTACTGAATCACTATAAATACTGTAAAGATCAAGAATAAGAAATACAGATGAGACTGCCGTACATTGTTTCCCAACCCCTTGGAGAGTTTTGGCAGCTTTTGCAGCCACTTCTCCAATTTTAATAGAATGACATGACATACAGTTACAAGTTTTGCCAAGCCCACACCAATTTTCACAGATCTCACACTTGTCAGTGTTATTTTAGTTGTAGCAGAATACATCTGCTCCATCTGCTGAAGCTCTTCTATGGTCTTACACATTGTATTCAGATGCTTAATAATTGGGGTGATTGTGTTCTGGAAATCATTGATGGTCTTCTCAATAGTCTCACGCAGGTTTTTCTGCTGGACAATGTTAGTGATGTTAGATGTTGCACCTGTTACTCCTCCAGCTATCCCAACAGCAGTACCAACACCAACAACAGCTAAAGAAAGACCAGCTGTGAACGGGGCCAAAAAGAAACCCAACTAAGGCTGCGATTCCTCCCACTGCTCCTACTGTTGATCCTACCAAACTGCCCACTGTAGTGGCTTTGTGCATGGATTCAATTTCATCAGTGATGTCATTCAGCTGCTTTATTTGACCAATGAGGGTTTGATGATTTCTATCAAATTCTGAATTCAGTCCCTCAATGCTTCTTTGCAGTTCATCTTTCAGAGCTTCAATTTTCCTGAAATATCAAAGTTTAAACATTACCATAATGGCTCATTTGTTAACAAAAATAGTGAGTTTGTATGTGTCTAAAAGCTAAGTGGGACACTATGGAGGACCAAACCTGCAGAAAATGAATGAATGAATGAATGAATGAATGAATGAATGAATGAATGAACACTTTTTTTAATGTAGTTCAAAAGTAATTTTTATTTTATTTATTTTTTGCATTCATTTATTTTTATATGTATTCATTATCATTTGTATTTATTTCTAGATTTATTTATTTATACCAGTTGCACAAAAAAGTGTTGCTTTTTTATGAAACTTACCCACATTCAAGTGTTGATAAAAAAATGCATGAAGCTAGAATATTTATTATTATTATTTTTGACAATGTATGCTCAGATATTCAGAAAACAAAATATTCTGGGGACCATTCAAATTTTGTGAAAATCATAAAAAATGCTGGTGGTGATTGGCAACTTAAAAAAAAAAATGCTGGTGAGGAAAGAGTTAGTATAGTATTTATATTCCTGAAAAGAATGTTCTTCTTAAAGTTAGGATAATCTCCAGCCTGTCTTAAATCCCCAAAGGTAATATGTTTAATTTATTGGGTTGCTTCTTGAAATGAACATATTTCAATATTTCTGCAGTGGCATGTAATGCAGTCACTCCTACTAGCAACTTTGGAAGTGATGAATTTTACATATAATATATTTTCTAATTGTAGTCATTTAAAAGGCATCTGAAATAATAAACTGTGCAATGTAGTGTTGTCAAAAATATAGATTTATACATATTGATACTGAAATATCTGAAATGCTTGTTCCAATATTAATTTTCTCCAGAATAGACACGTGATACTATCTGCGCTTTCTCTGTCTCTCATCTCTCCGAGTTAAGCAGAAAGTATACTTAATTTTTTTACACGTATACTCGAACGCACGGCTTTGCAAAGTGTACTTCATTTGACTCATATGCATACACAGGCGTTCGACATATGCAGTTTTTAGTAATCTCTCGCCACGAGTTACAACACATGTAAATATATTTATATTCTTTCATGCTGGAGTTGTACAAATAAGGGTACTTTCTAAACTCTTCACACAATCTGTCATCTATGTTGGCCTCCATTGTCGCTGTAGCTTGCATGTGTTCCGGTCTCTTCTTTTTATGCAGTTTTTCTTTGACTACCTTGTGAATCGACGCCCCCAGGGTACGGCTGCCACCTTGTGGATAAACTAATTACTGCAAATAAATAAATAAATAAATAAATGAATAAATGCGCATGTGCAACGTGTGTACAAAGGTCTTAAAGTGACAGCACCCTAATTTCCCTGATGTTTTATGAGATAATATTAAAAGTATCTATGGCAGTTTTCCCTCATGGTATCGATGTCAAAATTGTGGCCAATGAAAATGCTGAGTGGCTGGTAATTTTGGAAAACCACTAGCCACAGAAAATATTTTTTAAGAATTTTTCAAGAATTGCACTTAGGAACATTCTTACAAGCTTCTTAGAACTTATCTTGAATTTTTGTGACTTTTTTTTAAGTAGATTTTTTGAATTAGGCCATTAAAAGCTGTTACTATAGAAACAGTCAGTTTTCTGAGGCACGTGCTTAGGACTGCACTTATGCATTAGCTAGACCAACCTGACATATAAGCTTTTTAACACTAAGTGAGCATAATAAATTCAATTTGTGGGTCAGATTTTGTTGCCATTTTCCCGATTCGACTAGATAGGACTTGGTCTTGGATACCCAAAACAGCTGTTGGATGCATTGCAAACACGTCTGCAGAGTGAACAGACTTTCCTTGGAACATTAAACACTTACAATTGAACACTTAAATAAACAAATATTAATTAAATAAATAAATAAAATAAATAAATAAGAAAGATAAAAAAATGACAGTGAAACTATTTAATAAATATTGGGGGAAAGAAATACAAAAATAAATTCAGGACTAAAATTAATTAAAAATGAATTGTATTTGTTTTAGCAGTTCATGTATTACTTTAATTGTTTTTTATTATTACATTTATTTATATTTTTTGCAGGTTGGTCCTGCAGGGAATAACAATGAGCAATATATTTATAATTTTTGTAAAATAAAAATGTAATTATTCATTGATTGTTAGTTTTTGTTTCATAATTTTTGTTTTAATTTAGTTCATCAACTGAATGTAAAAGGTACTTTTAAAAACTTTTGAAGTTTAACATTTTTACAAATGTTGAAATTAAGATTAACTAAAATTAATAAATGCTTTACTTACTGGTGAAAGTTCAAGTAAACAGTGTATGTTCTTATATTGATAATATATTTGATAATTGGTTGATTATGAAACTAATAAAGACACCAGTAAAATCAAAGCTTTGAAAAATAAATACTTACTGCGGAGACATCTTTTCTGGTCAATTCACTTCACCTGTATTGGACATTAAGCATTTTCAAAGATTATCTTTACTCTTACTTATGATGTGCCTGTAGGAAAGTAACTTAAGTGATTGCATTTTTAAGTAGCCAGAAGCAAAGCTGATCAGGTAATATAGTTATCATAATATAGAATGGTTCACCAACTTCATCACTGACCAAAAATGGTACATTATTAATAGATTATATATAATTATATATAATATATATATATAATATATATATATATTTTAGATAGCCCTATGCTATCATAATATAAATTGTGTCATAATTAAAGCACATATATGATTTAATGTATCTCAGTGTTAATAGTAAATGTTGCTGCAGCAGGGCTAATCCAAATTAAAATGAACCCAAACTAAATCAAAAATCAGCATATGGATCTCAACAATGGTGACATGCTTCATGCTGGGAGCTATGAGTTTTATTTGTCTTTGGTGAGATAGTTGAGATTCATACACTGATTCTTGATGTCTGTGTGTGTCTAAATAATAATTTATTTCAACATGTTTGTGTATGTTCTTGTATTATGTATTATTCTTGTTCTTCAACTTACAATTTTTGAGTAAAACATCTTTAAAAAGTTTAAGGCAGTAATGAGTCCTTATAAGATGTTGAAAATGTATTCACAATGACCAGATATGAAGTGGTTTTTAATCTTATACAGAGGTCCCTTGGACGTCATATATCAAATAGACTACGTTTGGCTTATAGGTGTGATGCGTATTATCTTTTTTGGAATACTTGATAGTTTCTCTGAATGTTTTAATGTGAGTTTACATGCATAAGCCACTTTTCATGAGAAATCATGCTCTGTAAATTTGTGCTGTAAAAGAAAATTTGAAACTTTTTTTGTTTCAAGTTTAAAGTTGTGTTTACTGATACATGCATCAAAAAATAAAATATTTCATCAGAAAAAAATACTATCTTCTGTGTGTACATTAATAATATAGAATGATACATGATTCACATGTGTTCACTTTACATTATAGTTCACTTTCACAGGTTATTAACGTTTATAACTCATTAATAAATGGCTCACAGGTTTCCACTTTACATTCAGGTTCACTTTCACAAGTTATTAATGTTTATAACTCATTAATAAATGGTTCACAGGTTTTCACTTTACATTAAGGTTCACTTTCGGTCAATGAATCGGCCCTCCAATTTGATCAAAGGAAGATTTTACGTTTTTTTTAAGATGGCTCTGATAGCAGCAAAGAAATGTATAGCTATACATTGGATATCAGAAGAACTGCCCAGTCATGCTGTATGGCTTAGAGAACTTTTCTCCTATGTGCCTGTAGAAAAAATAATGTATAATTTGAAAAAAATAATCAACCACATTCGAAAAGATTTGGGGCAAATGTATTGAATATTTGAATAATTTGTATTGAAAATGCTGATGTGATAATGCAACCCTTCTTTAACATTTTTTAATGCATTTATATATTTTATTGTTCTTATATTTTTTATCTTACACATCAGCTCAAGGGCCTGTAATAATGTCCATGCAAGTGTTCTGTCTCTTGAGGGGTGAGAGGGTGTTTAGAAAGAAGAGTTTACTTGTATACTGAACTGATTCTGTAAATTGTTCATGTGAAAATAATAAATATATTGATAAAAAAAGGTTCAATTTCATCTTGATAAACAAGCTGTGGATAGGCATCATAACCTTTTTGGAGAGTATCATGGGTAAGACAGAAACTTTTGGTAAGCAACATAGTAAGTGGCAGTCATAAGATATTAATAAGAAAACCACAAATACAACACCCTTCAGTCTAATTATGATAGTACATTTTTGCTGCATCATGAAAAAAAAAACAGGAATCTGGTTTTGAGTTAAATAAGTGTGAATAAATACATTTATTAAGCATTTATAACATATGAGTTAAAAACGGCTCACTATTTGGCAGGTATTGCATTAAAGTCGCCCTTTTTATTCATGCAGTTATAACGGCATTATTAATGATTTATAATGCATTTGTAAATGACTTATTACTCATTAACAAACACCTTTATAAACCCTTTAGAAAGGGAACCATAAGGTAAAGTGTTACCAAAATATTAACAAGCAAAAAGTTTTCAGCATTCATAATAAGAAACATTATTAATAATTGAGCACAAAAAATAACTGATAATAACTGATCAGCAAATCATCATATTAGAATGATTTCTGAAGGATCATGTGACACTGAAGACTGGAGAAATGATGCTGAAAATTCAACTTTGATCACAGATTTTAAAATATTTCGAAAATGCAAAAGAGAAATTTTAAAATGTAAAATTTCACAATATTAGTGTTTACTTTTTTTCTTTTTTTTTTCTTTTTTTTTTGTAAAATACTTGAAATAAAGTAATTTATTTCCAACTTTTGACCACCAGCTAGTGAGGTGACTCATTTGTACGTCAGAGTGAAGGTCAGTGGGAATCGTTTGGCTTTTTTGCAGGATTCACCACGACCTAATGGAGGACTGATTCCGTGTGGATCAGCGATTCGAGTGGAGGTTCATTCGGGCAGTTTTCATCTCAAGAGGATTCTTCAGGACCTGGGAATGCCATCAAGCTTTATACACGTATATACGGAGGATTTGTGAGGACAGTCTGACTGAGATCTGTTGAAGTGCACCAACGGTTCATGGCCATTCAATGTTTCAGAGACTGAGCTTGAGGTTCTCTTATTTTATTTTGTTAAGTGTTTAATATCTGTTTTGACTAATTTAAACAAAAGTAGAGTAGATAATTGACCTTTGTAGCAAGTGAACTGATTATCAACAACTGTTGGAGGGACACGAGTCAATTTAAGAGTTATTTGATTACAAACGAGTCAGTTTAAGAGTCGCTGTTTCATACGAGTGTGTTAAAGGGTTAGTTCACCCAAAAATGAAAATTCTGTCATTTATTACTCACCCTCATGTCATTCCACACCCATAAGACCTTCGTTAATCTTCAGAACACAAATTAAGATATTTTAGTTGAAATCCGATGGCTCAGTGAGGCCTCCATAGGAAGCAATGACATTTCCTCTCTCAAAATCCATTAATGTACTAAAAACATATTTAAATCAGTTCATGTGAGTACAGTGGTTCAATATTAATATTATAAAGCGACGAGAATATTTTGTGATGACCGATTTCAAAACACTGCTTCAGGAAGCATCGGAGCACAAATTAATCAGTGTATTGAATCATGATTCAGATCGCGTGTCAAACTGCCAACGGTTGAAATCACGTGACTTTGGCGCTCCGAACAGCAGATTCGACACACTGATCCATTTGTGCTCCAAATCTTCCTGAAGCAGTGTTTTGAAATCGGCCATCACTAAATAAGTCGTTATTTTGTTTTTTTGGTGCTCCAAAAATATTCTCGTCGCTTTATAATATTAATATTGAACCACTGTACTCACATGAACTGATTTAAATATGTTTTAGTACATTAATGGATCTTGAGGGAGGAAATGTCCGTTGCTCCCTATGGAGGCCTTATACAGAGCCATCAGATTTCAACAAAAATATCTTAATTTGTGTTCTGAAGATTAACGAAGGTCTTACGGGTGTGGAACGGCATGAAAGTGAGTAATAAATGACAGAATTTTCATTTTTGGGTGAACTAACCCTTTAAGAGTCATCTCTGTTCCCAGCGAGTCATAATTGATTTCTTCTATAAGTGTGATTCATTGTATTTGAGGAAACTGACATTCTCTCAGTTCAGCTATATGTAGTCATTGTATTTTTGGGGTCTCGTACAGTGTTGAACTATTGGACTTTATCATACTGTGTGTAGTTCATTGTGATTTTCCCTTAACAATTTTTGTTTCTTCCACTGTGTAAATTGATATACATTATTCATATTTTTCTTTATTATTCATATTCATCTTTTGTTTTATTGTTATTTTTGTTTAGTTATTGTCTATTTAATACATTGTTTATTCAAACACATAATAGTAAGGTTTATTAATTGGAGGCACAGCGCTATATAACAAATTCTTCTTGTGTATCTAATTTTCAGGAACGCACCAGTCGTTATCTTTGTTACATCTGGGACAGCAGGGCTCCTGTCAGGACATTATATGAGTGAACCCGGCTGGAGAGGGTTACATAATAAGGCAATATTAGCAAATGTTTATTAACAGCCAATCATTGAAGACCAAACACAATAAATCTGAACATTAAGAAAATAAAAAATAAATATTAGAGCTGGTAAAGTTGTCTGTTGCTCTTCAAATGTCATGTGACACTTGGAATAACAGTGATATTTTTCTGCAGTGTTACTTTAACACTATTTAGAGAGGAACCATATGAACCCTGAGCTGATTTAACTCTGGGGATTTTACTGTGCAGAACTGCTAATAAAAAAATAATTTTAAAGAATTTGTATGTCATTCAACATTTTATATGTTTTATATGTTTTATATGTATTTTATATGCATATTTGTGTTTTATAAACGTCACAACACAAGAATGCTGTTAGTAAAGAAGTTTATTTGAGCTGGTGTTGAATTACAGGTTACAAGAAACTTTATACTCAACTTTTAGTTTTTCTTTAAGAATAAACCATATTTCATTTCACTAAGACATATAGATGCTCACAATCATTTTAAACAAGTAATTTGTAAAGCTATGACTAGAAACCGGAGTAGAAGAAAGTATCCACACCACCAGAATCCCAAGATCCCATGAAATCAACTGATGTGATTGTGCTTTACTTTGATTTTCTTTTAAATAGTCAATATGATTTATGCCAAATCCTTGAATCATGATCTTCTAATGTCTAGTTGACTGTAAGTGTGTTTGATTGAACAGTCTGTGTTAAAATATTGAGCCATTTTTCCAGAAGAGAATGACTGCAATTTCCAAATGTTTCTAAAAGCCACAGATGAAAACTCATTTTGATTTCATGGGTCTTTAAAACATATATAGTGCACACTGGTATTTTATACTCTTAAATTAATTTCATTGTACTGATATAAGCACATTATCTGATGAAAACAGAACTAAAAGTGTTTGCCAATTTAAAAAAAAAAAAAAAGAAAGAAAAGATAGAACAAGGCAAAATGAAAGTGAAAGAACAGCACAAACGAATCCTTCACTCTTCATTTCTGCTGCAGATGAAGTTGAGTCTGTCAGTCTCAGGACGGCTGATCCAGCGCTGATGTCCTCCAGACTGAACTGCTCCAGATCTCACTGCAGAATCACAGTTCTCTGAATCATCAATCGCCCAGTTCTGATAGCACACGGTCTGTCCGCTCACCCAGAACCAGAGGCCCACAGTGCAGGAGTGACGTAAACCCAACCACACCGCCCCAGTAGACGCCTGTTGAACCACATTCATCACACGACGCTGAATCTCTTCTGAATGAACCGAGACCAGATCCACATGATTCTGTCTGCAGTATCTCAGAGCTTCAGACCACGTCATCTTCTCTTTGATCAGAATCAGTTTATCTGGACACAAAACAAACCACAAGCAGAAACTAGAGAGAGACTGATCAAAAACAACATGCAGAACAAACACTGTGGAGGAATTTGTCATGTCAGACATGTAGTGTGAACTTTAAAGGGTTAGTTCACCCCAAAATTTTAGTCTTTTACTCACATGTAAACATTGATCAGCGAACATAAGCAGAAGCTCAACCTAACATGTATAAAACACAAAGAACAATCCTCTTCTGGAAACTCAAACGAGAATGAACCTCACTGGTTACGCAGCACGTTTGAGCATGTTAGGTTGAGCTTCTGCTTATGTTCGCTGATCAATGTTTACATGCGAGTAAAAGACTAAATTAAATCTGTTCGTCATATAAAGTGATCGATTCTCTTCTCTTCAGAAAATTTGGACAAACCACTCAATTTATATGGATTAGTTTTCCGAACTCATTATGGAGTTTTTGAAGTGTCAGTGGAAGGAAATCTGACATTCTGTCATCAAAAATATCTTCATTTGTGTTCTGAAGAAATGAAAGTCTTACAGGTTTGGAACGACATGAGGGTGAGTAATTAATGACAGAAATTTCATTTTGGGGTGAACTAACCCTTTAAGATATCTGGAGGTGATGGATGGATTGTGTGTGTTTGTGAGGATCTGCTCACCTTCATGACACACAAAAGGATTTTGTTCACTGCAAAGGACGTCATTCCAATCTTTTGGAGCTTCCACTCTGATCACTGCACAGTTGTCAACTACACCATTAGGTTCATCAGACCTCCAGTATCTGAATGAGGAGTCACTCTGATCTGACCACTGCCATGAGTCTCTGAACAGACCGATCCAGACATCATCAGATATGTAATTATCATTGATGAACTGCTGAAGCTGTTGACTCTCATTCTGGTTCCTCACACTGACCAGATCAATGTGATTCTGTCTGCAGTAACTCTGAGCGTCTCTCCAATTCTTCGTCTGATTGACAAAGACGAGTCCTGTGTTTGCTTTAAGAACAACAATAATAAAAAAAGTTAATTATTCTCACACTGCTTTATGGTTTGATGTGAACAGGAGCAGCAGTGGAAACATCAGAAACACGTGTCATTCAAAGACTGTTTCTACAGCTGATGATATACTGAATCTTCTCAATATCTTCAGGATTATTTTAAAGATTCAACATGAAGTAACATTTGTGAACATCATGATGATTTTAAAAAGTAGCATAATAATTTTGATAATAGCGACACCTACAGGTGAACAGAATGAGTGTTAGTTTAAACCTGTCATCAGGTGGAAAGAGTACTGAAAAAATATACTGAGAGTAAAATTAACATTATTTTACAAAAATGTAGTGTGAGTAGAGTAAAAATTACGAGTAAAAGAGTATCTTATTTAAAAGTCTCATGATGAAGTGAGAAC
This sequence comes from Culter alburnus, assembly GCA_028476615.1. Classification (NCBI taxonomy): domain Eukaryota; kingdom Metazoa; phylum Chordata; class Actinopteri; order Cypriniformes; family Xenocyprididae; genus Culter; species Culter alburnus. The sequence goes on from JAOTNS010001277.1 coordinate 52,496, forward strand.
TGAGCTGTGGATTCAACCCGCTTATAATAAACACTGTAATTAAAAATGAAGAAAACAGTGTAAATACTGTAATTCACATTATCTTGTAAAAGAGAATGAAGAATATCATCCAACAGTTTTAATTTTGACTGACAAAACAACACAGAACGTTTATTACAGAGAAGAAAACAAGATAGTTATTTTCAGTGCATTCATCACCATTAAATCATAATGTATGAAAATAAAATTGATTTAAAATCATTTTTAAGTTCTTAATAATCACTGAGAGATCTATTGTTGAACATAAAATATCAATGTTCAGAACAGTGCAAAGAATACAATAAATAAATAAAAACTCATATAGTTCATCATCACACACCAGAGTTGGTTTTAAAAAGAGAGAGATTAAGCCCATTTATCTCCAAACGATGCCAGTTTTATTGTTAAAGAAATAAGAATCACTAATATTATCACAGTTTTCCTCACCTAATGCACATTGCACTGGATAAGATAGTGAGCGAACACAAACTACACTGTAATTTCATCCATTAAATGAAAACTGCCAAGAAAAAATAATTTCAGGAGTGAATCTGCTCCATTGCTCCACAAATCACTCCTGAAATTGCTGTGATTGACAGTGATAACTGTAGCAACAGACGGACAAAACATTTGTCAGAATAGAGCGGTGCATTAAGTGCTGTAGAGTAAATGAAGATTAATAGACCTGCAGCAACACAGAGGAGAAAAAGAGAACAAGTCTGTGTTGTCTGACTGCTTCAGCAGCTTTAAAGATCTGTTTCAAAGAGCTCTTTTCATTTCACATCCTTTTTACAGCAATGTTTAAAAATCTGCCTATTTAATGTTTTTAAATAATCTACAAACATTTGAAAGTATTTAATGCATTGTTTAGTGATTAACATGAATCATTTATTATTTATATTTTATAATAAATCCAAAAGCAAAACATGAAAAGAACTACATTAGGAAGTGGGAAATGAGCTAACGAGTGTCCTCTGCTGCCATCTGCTGGTTATAGTGCTCATTTCAGTGTGTCTTTTTCATTTTAAATGTCTTTTCCACTAGAGGACAGAAAGCTTCCACTAAACTAAAGCATATGCCTTTCATTTTCCATATCTCCTTGAATGAAAATGAGAAACGTTGACTAGATCATCTTTAAACTGAATTTACAATAACTATAATTAATTACTATAGATTACTATAAAAACACTATAGAGGTATAATAATAATAATAATAATAATAATAATAATAATAAAGTGTTCAAAATAGTAGGCTACATGCGTTTAAAACATTATTTAAATCATATATTGTCTGGTGTCCAGAAATCCCAAGTGTGCTGCATTTTTCAGATATCTGAAAAGGAGGAATATTGATGATGAGAGTAATAATACATCTCTGATCTGTTTTACTCATTTGGAATACAGTGAGTCAATTAATTCATTTACTTTAATTTTTATTTTTGTGGTAGTTTTGTAATCTGGCTTAAAATCTAATTGACCTACTACCTGATGAAGACAATATCTGCAAACAGTTTATCAGTATACATAAGAATTGTGTATTGATCTTTTTTACACATTTTATTATTATTTTACACATGGCCTAAATTTTATTTATATTTTTTTCTCACTTAAGATAATCAAATGTGCTGAGCCCCTAAAAGGACGGGATAAAATTTGGATGGTTGGAAAAAAACAAAACTCTGACAAAAGCTGTTGTGAGTTCAGACAAACACTTCCTGTTTAATTTCCCTCAGGCAGTGGTTCAGACAGCTCTGTACATTAACAATGGAGCAGTTAATAGAGTTTGATTCTGAACTGAGAATGAAATATAAAGAAATATGTTCAGTGTTTAGTTCAAGACACGGTTTGACGTCAGTGAAAGACACCTGAACGGATAAGTTCAGTAAAGTTGGCAACATATTCACAGATTCAGATTTCCTGGATCAATAACTCATGAGCTAAACTTTGTTAAAACACAATAACATCTCTTTACAATTGTAGACAACGAGCTAAAACCTAATTTCCCTCAAAACGAGTCTTCCTCGGCACTGTACAAAATACATTGATCTCTATGTGCAGGAGCTGAAGGGACCGTCTGCAAAGTGCAAAACCTGAAAAGTGTTTCTACAAAAATAGTAAATATCTTCACTGTTACAAACTGTAGTGTCACCAAATTCAGTTTACACATCACTGCTGTTTTGATGGTTATACTACAACAGTTGGTTTGGGAAAAAAAAATGTTTTTGTATGTTTTCATATTTTTTTATTATGAAAAATAGTCAATAACTTCTCTGTTAGCCACTGTAGTGTCATCAAATTCAGTTCACAGATTTTTTTTTCTAATTTTTTTTCTAAAATTATGCAAATTATGCAAAATCACAATTTATCAAACTAAGTGAGTTTAACCAACAGGCATTTTTTTTTTTTTTTCTAATCAGAAGTAAATGTTCTGGAGTCATTATATTTGGTATATGGTGCATCTATAAATGAATGGTTGTAATTTTAAAAAGTTGAACTCACTGTTGTTGCAGATGAAATTATGAGCTGCACTACATGACAAATCATGCCATTGTCCATTCTTCATCACAGCACACTTCTCATTTCCATTATCAGGTTGTCCAGTAGACCAGTTCAGATAGAGCGCAGGTTCACCTGAAGACCACTGCCATTCATCAACACTCGTATTCTTCAGCCCAATCCAGCCATACGAATCCCCAATCACACTCTTCACCTCGTTCATGTCGTTCATGTTGTCAACGGTGGCCAGATCTGTGTAATTCTCTCTGCAGTATCTCTGAGCTTCAGTCCAGGTCTTCCTCACGTTTATAAAGTGATACTGACGCTGAACACATTCAGATACGGAGCAGAGAGCTGTGAAAGAGAGGGTTTGATTTAATGCTTTTCATAACAGAGTCAAACCTGATGAAACTATAAACCATCAATAAAACAACAAACACTCACCAATGAGAAGAAGAATGAAATATAGAGTTTGCTCCATTTCTGAGGAAGAAACACATTGAAAAACTCAGATAATCCCATATTCATCTTGGAGTAAAACATGATCATGTCATTTAAAAAATAGCAGAAAAACAAAATTCACAATCATTCAGACAATATTAACATCTCAAAGTCTAGTTGTGTTTGAAGAATGAACATGTGAGTTGTTCTTACTTTAGAGATCGTGTGTTTCTGTCCTGAGTCTGATGTTTCTGTCTGCAGCTTTAAACAATGTGATCATTATATCTGCTCTAATCCCTCTTTCAGCACCTCATTTCACATCATTTGTTTATTTCTCAAAAACCCCCATATCATATTCACTTCCTCTATATTTGTGTATTTTCCACCTCTGTCCCTTTATTTGCATGTTTACGTCTGTGTCAGTCAGTATTAGTCTATATAATATGGACCTCAATCAAAAAATTATAACAATTTATATTTTAACATTCACAGATAATGCATGTTTTTTTCTAATCAGAAGTAAATGTTCTGGAGTCGTTATATTTGGTATATGGTGCATCTATAAATTAATGGTTGTAATTTTAAACAGCTGAACTCACTGTTGTTGCAGATGAAATGACGAGTATCTCTACATGACAAATCATGCCATTGTTCATTCTTCATCACAGCACACTCGTCTCCATCATCTGGTCCAGATCTCCAGTTCTGATGCAGGATCACCTGAAGACAAATTTATATTTTAACATTCACAAACAAACAGCTGCTTTAATGATATTGCTGGACTGAATAACTCGTGTTTCATCTCTCTCATCTTCATGTATGGGACTGTCCACACACACTTGCGCTTGACTTTTTTTTTTTTTTTTTTTTTTAGAATGAGTCTTATTGAGAAAATTCTTATTTTGTTTTATTTCATCCATAATTAAATGGACAGTCTGCCAGTGGCAGCGTTTAACAAAATCCTAGGATATATCATATGATTCCTTCTGGCGATACAACAGTGAAATTCCTGAGTAATCATATTATATCTAAACAAAATGTGGACAAAAATCCACCATACTACAAGAAAGCAATCGTAATGCACAGATTTAACAATATGAATCAATGCAAACTATGAAACAGTACTATAAACCTACAACGTAATCTCAGGTGCAGATTAATGTAAAATGTAAAGTGTTTAATGTAAAAATAATTTAGAGTTTGAGTATCATTTTTCATAACCTTTATAGACAGCCTACTGAAAGCAAGATGGATAAGCTAATTCACCTCAGATCTTAAAAATAAAGGACAACAATGTTCAAACTGAACAAACCAGTGGAAAAAAAAGATTGTTTCAGTCACTCAGTGTTTTTTATTCATGTCAAAATGCTGTAAGATTTATTAACTTGATAATGTATTTATCCATTTAAGCCCTGGGTATATATGCACATGGTCGAACGCACAGCCTTGCAAAGTATACTTCTTTCGACTCGACACAGACAATCGACGCATATGCAGTTTTGAGCAATCTCTCACCACGAGTTACAACCCATGTAAACATCTTTGTATTCTTTCATGCTAGAGTTGTACAAATGAGGGTAATTTCTAACCTCTTAACACAATCTCTCGTCTATATAGGCCTCCATTGATCGGGAAGAGTTAAATAATCATATTGACACACACAATTGAGGATTTGTTTTTGCTGAATTGGGTCAAAACCCCAGATCGTTGGGGAGGGCTTAAAATCTTCAGGTGTCTGGTCAGCCTTCAGGCCCCGAAATACTTCAAGCGAAGCTCTTTTTTTCGTTTAGAGGTAAAACGAAGTTCGAAATACGTGAGCAGCGATATACTGTAATCGAATATCTGACGCCGCCCACACTGCTGAGAGCGACGGTTAGATGAATATGTTGCACGCTTTCCTCTCAGTAACAAAATAAACACGACAAAATTGAGAAACTAGCAAGGATTTTCTAACGTGGATATGTTTGTTTGCACGAGCTCTGTAAAGTCACTCCAGTAAAGTCATGCTTCGTTTATATTATAACACTATAAAATAGTGTTCATGTTTTCACTCATGGACATCTGACTTCTACAGATTCGAGAGGAGAAATGAACTGGAAAAGATTTTCTGAGTGAAAGAAGGCGAAGCCTCAGCGCACACCTTCCTTACGTAATGGCCACGGACCGATGGTAGTTCGAAGGTGTTTACCAGCTGAAACTGTTGGAAAGCTGTTTTGAACTTCCAAAACGAACTTCATTTCGGCCTGATTTGGTTCGAAATTATGTCACATCAGTTCGTTCTTCCATTTCATTTGAAATATATCGGGGCCTTGACTTTTTCACATTAGTTTATTTGGCTGTAACAGAGTGAAAAAACAAAAATTTTGTTTTGTTATTTGTTATGGAAAAAAGCAGAGAGGAAAGCTGATCAGGTGGTGATTATGTATCGATGATGACAATCATCATGTAGACCTGATTCACTGATCTCATCCATTGTTTAATCCTTCATCAAAAGTATGCTGTAGTATTAATAGATGTGAACTTCACATTAGCAGCACTGTGAAACTACAACAAGATCTTTTAACTCATTCACACACAAAAGAAGTTTAAAACTACAGCATTATTAAGACACAAACAGACATCAAGAACGATGATGACGACGTGAACATCACAAAACAGGCTACAAAAAAGTAGCCATTCAGCTGCATAAATTAAACATGCTGCAATGCATGCTGGGACTTTTGTACTATGGTGGCACCCAGCATGCATTGCTGCATTAAACTTTTTGTTGATTGTCACCATTGTGAAGATTCATATGCTGATTCATGATGTCTGTGTTCCTCACTAATGTTAAATCATCACTTAATGATTTAATTAACTGTAACTGCTTCAGTGTTAGTTTTTAACACTCTGTAGAGTGGATCCCAGGAGACACAGAGCAGTGTTATTTAACACCGGGGATTTTCCATGATAAGGAAATACAACATACACACAGACTCTCCATTCTCTAGCACATTCAAATGATGAACACAGAAACACATATGTGGACACACATGTAAACAAGGAAGAAAAAAATGTAAAGTAATAAACAAATGATGCACAGCAAAATCCCCAGTGTTAAAAATAATGTTCATGTGTGTCCACACCAATGTTTGCGCACAATTTGGCCACCTGAGCAAAAATATTCTTATATCAGACCTGTACAGTGTATGTAAACACACACACACACACACACACACACACACACACACACACACACACACACACACACACACACACACACAAAGTGGTCTCATCATGTAATTGTAACTTTTAACTTTAATGTGCCATTTCTATTTTCTTTGACCCTTGATGTAATTTAGTGATAAATCATATTTTTGAAAACAAGCAGTTCAGTTCATTTTAGGTTACTTGAGATTTTTTTTTTTTTTTTTTTCACATTCCTGTGTTAACTGTAGCAGTCTTTACCAAGAAATTTTATTAAAAAATAATTTCTGTCTGTTCAGTTCAATTCTTTATAATAATATAATATGAGCAGTTACAATGATGGTTTGGCACAACAATAATGTGTTTTTGTAGAGTCAATTATTAGCAACAGACAGTGTTAAACCATCACAATTAAATGTTTATTGCTTATGAATTTCCCAGATTTTCTATATCAGGAGGTTTCAAAATATTTAGCGGCAAGGATCCCTAAACAATCCTCTTGTGAGATAAATTCTTTATTGGGCTTACATTATAATATAATATAATAAAATATAATATATCCTGAGCATTTAAACTGATATACAGCATTATATCAGTTTAAATGCTTCAGTTTGCATTTAAACAGCATTTAAACAGATCTGATAGCTAAATATTTAAGAAAAGTGAACATGTTAACTCTTTTATAGTCATCTAAACATCCCTGAAACCCACAGCATCACACACAATAATCTATTTAAACTGAGGTAAATAACTGATTTATTGTGGTGGGTGTGTGATTGTAAATGTCTCAGACAAACACAATTGGAGATATTATAAATATCCTTAGTCCTCCAAGGTTTATAATGGTTGTGAATGGCTGGTCAAATTTTGAAGACAACTAAATGACCAGCTTCACTTATTACAAATCAGTTTGACTTATTGAGAATTAACAGAGGTTTAGATGTTGATGAGTTATTGAAAATAATAGTTTGGTTTGATTGTCACCTGGTGATCAGTGTTTGCTTTAGTTGGGCTTTTTGGCTCTGGCTGCCATGAGTTTAGGATATTGGGTGCTGTCTACACTGGATGCGGCACAACTCAACATCACAAATCCCTGATAGTAAATGGATTCCCTATTCTATTTCTGACATAGTCCAAGTACTCACGCTACTTCTTACATGAAGAACAAATGGATTTGCACCTTTGTCACCTCCCGTGTGGACAGTTTCTAGCTGTTGCGATACAGCGCGACTCAGAAAAGCCATATGCTTTACACATATATGATGATGTTGACATTTCATACCGATGTTATGAGGAAAAAAAAATACATTTTAGAACAATTGGAATATTTTAATTAATTGAATATTGTAACATAAGCAACTGCCTATGTTAAACATACTCGTCACAGAACAAGCACACAAAAATCATTACATTTTTTTTTTTTTAAATCATAACATGTAAGTTATATTGCTGGCAGTGGTGATCTCAGCAAAAAAAAAAAAAAAAAAAAAAAAAAAAAAAAAAACACTTGCAAATTAATATTTTTGTTTGCAAATGCAAAGATTTTAGGCATGGTCTGGAGCCCTGTATAAGATCAAATTTAATTGCAATTTAAAATATAGAAAAATGTAAAAGTTACTTATAAAGGCCATTATTTATTATCATAATCTTTGACATGCTTAACATCAAATGCAGGTGATGGAAATCAACCAGTGGAAGACATTTTTCAATGGTAAGCTTGTCTTACTCTAAGATTTGACTTCAGTTTATTGATGTTATTAGAAGTACAGCAATTTTTTTTAAGTTACATGGAAAATATTTAGTGGCACTCAAATTTCAAATACTCTAATCCTGATAAAATGTTTGATATTAAAAAAACTGAAAAGTGATTTGAAAAGAAGCATTGAAGAACTAAAGTCAGAATTTGGCAGAAATCATCAAACTCTCATTGGTCAAATAAAGGAGCTGAATGACATCACTGAACTTGAATCCATGCACAAGAACACCACAGTGGGCAGTTTGGTAGGATCAACCATTGGAGCAGATGGAGGAATTACATGCATAGCACATTTGGTTTTTGCCCAGCTCACATTTGGAGTGTCTTTAGCTCTTAGTGGTGCTGGTGCTACTGCTGGAGTAGCTGGAGGAGCAACAGGTGCACGTTGATGTGTTATAAGCAGGAAAAATGGGCAAGAGTAAGGAGCGTAAAGTCCTGTCCATTTGAATTAGGGGCGTAACTGAAGTATTGGCTATGCCAACTCACTGGTCATTGTGAGTTAAGGTAAAAACAAAACAAAACAAAAAAACATGATACTGTATAGTGCAAAAACATCAAAATGATGTAGATGATATGTATTATGGGCTAAAGTGATTTCCTCTTGATATCTGACATGATTTGTTTGAAAGCATTGTTTCTGTGGTCTTTAAAAAATTTGTTTTACATTGTAAGAATGTTGTTGTCTTTTGAAAACAATATTAATATTAAATCAACATTTAAGGTTTGAATCAAACCATAAATATAACTTGAGAAAAACTAATAAATTAGGCTGTAACAAATTAGAGTATTGTTTTGAAAGTTGGTCCAAAGAATATATAAAGTATGTTTATTTTTCTCTTTTATTTTTTTTATTTTTTACAATTTACTGCCTCAACAGTAATTTCATCAACAAATGATTCAGGGATGCCGATCGTCAACTTGGTGTGTCCCGGGCTTAAAGGGTTAGTTCACCCAAAAATTCTGTCATTAATTACTCACCCAAGTCGTTCCAAACCAGTAAGACCTTTGTTCCTCTTCAGAACACAAATTAAGAATTTTTGATGAAATCTGATGGCTCTGCGAGGCCTCCATTGCCAGCAAGATCATTTCCTTCTTCAATGCCCAGAAAGCAATTAAAGATTCCTGTTCATGTGACTACAGTGGTTCAACCTTAATGTTATAAAGCAATACTTTTTCTGTGCCAAAAAAAAGTGAGTAAAAGGTCACGCGGCCTCATAATTCCTGTAGTTACGAGATTCTAGCTTGTAAAAAGGATTCACGTCCTCGTAGAGCTCGTAATTATAGCTGTACGCTGGGAGTTTTCTGAAAGCTACCATGTGGCTGCTGTACCACCTGACCACTGTAGATTCATTTAGGCGTTGATAGTGGTGCCATGGAAGCGCATAATTCCCAGTCCAAGGACCAAAAGGACGTAAACAGCTCCGAATATAAAAGTTAGTTCATGCTTTCATGACGTCTCGACTAGATTACTGTAATGCATTATTAGCTGGTAGTCCTGCTTCCTCAATAAATAAGATACAATTAGTATAAAATGCAGCTGCTAGAGTTCTTACCAGGTCCAAAAATATGATCATATAACACCAATTTTATCATCTCTACACTGGTTACCTATTAAGTTCCGTATTGATTATAAAGTATTGCTAATGACCTATAAGGCTCTAAATGGTTTAGCTTCTGTGTATTTAACTGATCTTCTATCGCCCTACAATCCTTCACGCTCTTTAAGATCACAAAACTCTGGACTTCTGGTTGTACCTAGGACAGCTAAGTCCACTAAAGGAGGGAGAGCATTTTCACATTTGGCTCCGAACTCTGGAATAGCCTTCCTGATAATGTTCGGGGCTCAGACTCGCTCACCCAGTTTTAAATCTAGATTAAAGACGCATCTCTTTAGCCAAAGCATTCACATAATGCATCTCATACCAATCAATTGCACATGACTATCTTTGCTTATGTTATGACAGCAGCTACGCTAATTATTCTCCATTTGCTTTTGTTTTGCCTCGGGACACCCGTCCCGAGGTGACTAGTGAGGACATCAGCTTCAGTTTGGATCCAGCCTCTTAAGACCTCAGATGACCAACACCTATGAAGAGACGGCGCTAACTCCTGTGCGGACTTCAGAAGACGCAATCATCTGAATCAACATTCACATAACACAATTTCTATATCCTAATTATTGTTAATGTAATTAATTTTTCAGGAGCTCATTGCTTCTATGTCAGTTAACCTGCTAACAGTGATTGTAAATTAATTGCCTAAATTATTACATATTGCTAACTGCATTCTTTAAATTGCAATGTTGACATGCATTCTCTGTAAAGCTGCTTTGCAAATGATATGTATCGTGAAAAGCGCTATACAAATAAATGTGAATTGAATTGAATTATAAGATTCCGGTAAATACGAGGTGGCGTGAACGCAGCATTATTTAACAATATCCAGTGATGGGCGAATTCAAAACACTGCTTCATGAAGCTTTGAAGTTATACGATTTTTTTTTTTTTTTTAAATGGTTTGGAGCATGTATAAAACTGCCAAAGTCACATGAACTATTAATTTTGAAACACTTATGGTGTAAAATCAGGTGAAATCATGTGATTTTGTCGCTCTGAATGATTCGTAAGCTTCGAAGATTCGTAAAGCTTCGAGTTTCACAAGGTAATTAGACAAGTATTAGCAAAATATTTAAAAAAAAAAAAAAAAAAATGTTAATTGACATGAAAAATTGACTAGTTAATGATTTAGTTAGAAGTTAGGTCACCTTTGAAAAGCAACCTATTTATGGCTTGCCTTCCTTTGAAACCAAATACTGAGAGTTTCTTGTTGCATCACAATAATATAAATTAAGTTAAAGTGTCCACCAAAGGTAACACCAATCACCATAATAGTGTGTTCAAACAAAAACATTATGAAAATCAACCTCAATTTATGAAGTCTCTTATGTGATATTTTCTCAATTTTTTTTCATTTGTATTGACATTCAACATTCAAAATGACTAAGAATTGCCCCACCTCTTTTTTTTTTACTTTTTTGTTGGAATTTACATTGTACTCTTGCTAAACTTCCAGGTTCAGCTGCTGCACTGTAAAATCCAACAGTTGTTGAAACATTTTTTTAGTTAACTTTACACACACACATATATATACACATATATATATATATATATATATGATATATATATATATCTATATATATATATATATATATATATTTTATAGATATATATATACACATATCATATATATATACATATATATATATTATATATATATATATCTTAAAAAAATATCATGCTGGATATCTATACTGATATGGACTGGGTAATGAGGTAGGAACCTACAGAGGACTGAATTCAAAGACACCCCCAAAAAAATAAAAATGAAAAAATGATGCAGCAGGCTAGTCCATTTTGCTGAAATTTCATAGCAGCAACTCAAAATGGTAAACAGTAGTTTGTATGGCCCCCACATGCTTGTATGCATACCTGACAACATCGGGGAATCTTCCAAATGAGACAACGGATGGTCCCCTGGGATATTTCCTCCCAGATCTGGAGCAGGGCATCACTGAGCTCCTGGACAGTCTGAGGTGCAACCTGGTGGCATCGGATGGACCAAAATAATGTCCCAGAGGTTTTCTATTGGATTAAGGTCAGGTGAGTGTGGGGGCCATTCAATGGTATCAATTCCTTCATCCTCCAGGAGCTGCCTGCATACTCTCGCCACATGAGGCTGGGCATTGTTGCGCACCAGGACCCACTGCACCAGCGTAGGGTCTGACAATGGGTCCAAAGATTTCATCCCGATACCTAATGGCAGTCAGGGTTCCATTGTCTAGCCTGTAGAGGTCTGTGCGTCCCTCCATGGATATGCCTCTCCAGACCATCACTGACCCGCCACCAAACCGGTCATGCTGAATGATGTTACAGGCAGCATAACATTCTCCACGGCTTCTCCAGACCCTTTCACGTCTATCACATGTGCTCAGGGTGAACTTGCTCTCATCTGTGAAAAGCGCAGAGCGCCAGTGGCATCCTGGAGGAGTTGGAATGAATATGCAACCTCTGTAGGGTCCATGTATCGCCTAATGTTACCAGTAGAGACACTGACCATAGTCAAATGCAAAATTAGTGATAAAAAGTAAAAAAAAAAAAATGTCAGTGGCCTCCACCTGTAAAACCATTCCTGTTTGCTATGCTAAACAGCATAAATGCTAACAATACTTGGCAGTCAGAGAGAGAGGAATTCCATGGGGTGTAGGGTGTGTGATTGTCTACAACCAGTATGTAGGGTGATATATGTAGGATATGCCAGATATGCAGGGTGTGTGATTGACTACAGCCGTGTGTAATCAGTGCAATGGATAATGGGAAATGTAGTCCGGGGTGAAGTGCAACAGTAACAATGTGGTGCAAGAGTCCATACAAAACAAAAGATAGAACTGAGATTGTGACAGACTTGATGCTATTATCTGATTAAAAAGTGTTCATTCATTTTTTTGAGCAGTGTATGTGTATATATATTAAATATTGTAATTAAATATTATATATATATATATATATATATATAATGATAATAGGAAAATTATTGCAAGGTTAATTAATCTTACATTTATTATCCCGATTCGTGCCTCATTCTCAGTTTGTCTTTTTCACTCATTGAATGCGTAGGCCTATGGGAAAGAGTCATGAACATGAAGCCAATCCATTCACAAAAAATGTTCATGGGGTGGTGTAACAATTGTCCAATGAGAATACACTTTCATGATATAGGAATGTGGTACATATAGAAAAAACAAGTCTAAATATGGTCAGCATCTGGTCCAGTGCCCCTGCCTGCCTGGGGATCCAAGAAGACCCCTTCTATACTTGCAATACAAAAGGCAGGGACCATTTCTTGGCTGCTTTCCAAGAAACACACACACATATACATTGTGTACATTAAAACCAGATGTGTGACGAAACCATAACAACCAGTCTCCATTCTACCCTTGCATCCGTGAAGACCAGGTGAGAGAAAACAGGGATAAACAGGGAAAGAAAAGTCAGGCTGATAAGAATATCTATCAGTTCCCCCATTTGATCATAAAATGATCACTTAATCATAGCATGACTTTTCCTCACAACACTTAATCAGTTTCCTTGACCTTCAATTAACATTTTCCTATATTCTAAAACAGTGGGTAAAAATTCACTGTAGACAACTATTTTGTCATCTTCCACATCTAAATGTCTTCATTCTGTGCTTCAGCATCAGGATGATTTAATCAGTTTCTGTTGAATTTCTTTTTTTGCTGCTAAGCACTGTGATGCTCGTCGATCCTTCATCTGTTCTTGGATGCTCTTGATCAGTTGGAGCAAACAGCAGGCTTTTAAGCCACCAGTTGAGTCTGCTCAGTTTCCTCGTTGGTCCCCCTAAGGAACTCTTCTGCCTCTGCCAGGGTTAGAGGCACGCCTGGTGTGAACTCAGGGTGTTCCACTTTTCAGCACTGCGCATAGTGTGCTCATGGATCCACCACTCAGATAGTCTTCTCTTGTGGTCACAAGCAGGTGTCAGTCTAATCTGGTTCTATGAAGATACCGCATTCAATCTCCTGATAGCGTCTACTCGTACCTTATACCTATATATGATAGATAGATAGATAGATAGATAGATAGATTTGGAGACATGGAGGACACACACACAAAATAACAAGACCAAAACAAGACAATAGCATTGTCATTTTCCATACCGTAAAAAATACATCAGTACCCACATTGTAGGACAAACATCTTTTGTATTAAATTGGTGATGAACTGAGATCAAATTTTCCTTGAGTTTTTGACATATTAGAATTCATCATATTTTAGGAATATCCTGTAAGTTTCAGAGCTGAAAACTTCCTTGTTAGTCCAATAAAAGCTTTAATGGACACCAGACCCAGCAAACGACAGGATTTTCAAAGTGAGGATCTATGACGTCAAAGGGCAGCAAGCACCACCTCCGCAGAAGAAGATCAACACCTACTTCATCACTGCCTGTTTAGCCCCGCTCACCGATTCACGCATGACATGCAATGGAATAGGTAGCCTAAGTAACATAGGCCTACGTGGTGCTAAACCAGATTGAGCTATTAAGCAATAAACATGCCGTTGAGGATTACAAAATATTGTGCAGTGCCTGGACTCAACATTAATGCAACAACATGCAAGTAACAGTGTTAATTCTAATGCCTGATCTGATATTAATGATTCATGTACAGTCAGATGTTCTTTTTCTGTGTGTCGGTAAATCAAACCCGTGACTAAACGTCAATTGGCGTAGTTTCTCTTAGTAGGATGAAAATAATATGTTATTTAACAATGATTAAATAAAGGAAGCGATCAAAAAAAGTTCCCTTTGCAATTGTTAGAGCAGCGCGCTTAAGCTGTCAATCAAACAGCATGCGTTTATAATGACTGATGCTCAACTCCCATTTTATTAAAAGAATCTTAGTTATATCGCGTTTGCACGAAATTTCAATGACGAGATCACTGCTTCATTCAATCAACATGTCTGGATCAGCTACAATGTTCATTACTGCAGTCTTTCATGCCACAATCTAAATATTTAAGCCTTGAGAGCTGTAATAGTAAAAACACACTAAAAGAGAGAGTACTACTTGGCTATTTCAGATGGAAAGATGTCAGCCAATCACAGCAGGGCGTTTACTAAAATCTCTCAGCAGACACGCCCCTTAAAACAGAGTATTCAAACCAGAAGGCTAAAATCAGAGTAGGAAAATACCTTTTTATAAATTGACAATTTGGGTGTAAAAGCATTAGCATCATAAGGGTACCCCAGAAAACATTATGAAACAATAAAACAATGCAGTTCATGACCCCTTTAACAAAACTGCTTTACCTGTGAATGGAAATTTTAAAATGCTGTTAGAGACAAAATATATATTTACTCATCAGCAGTGACAGTAGTAACCTGTGGAAAAATTAATGTGGGGTGAGGGCTGTCCATTCTTTCATTACCACCAATACATGGAGCAGGGTTTGAACCCATGTCATTCCAGTTTCTGTCAATACCATACATTGGTTTTTGCTATTTGATTTCCTCTTCATTTTTTGCGCTATACAGTGCATTTCAAAATGATTAACCAATGCTTTTCTACATGGACAACACTCAGACCACTTTAAAATGTTAACAATCACAATGTATTTCATACACCTGTCACAGAATTAGCTTGAGGGAATTCTGCAAATGGAATTCATCATGACATTCTGAAAAGGAAGAGTTCGATGTGCGCTGCGCAGGTGTGGCACTGCCACAACAACAACCCAGGCCAGGATCGTTAACCGTCATCCATGGCCATTATTTCATTGGGCATTATCCAATTTGTGTGCCCACTTCAAAAATTTTGGTTACAGCTGTTTATGGCATTTTGTTTGCCTTTGTGCACCCCCATTTGCATTTTTTTTTTCATTCATTTGTCTAATATAATTTCATTTTCATTATTAATTTTGTGTTGCTCATGAGATGCTCTGATAAAAGTTTGGAAATCTCCACATATTCTTGGATCCATGGCCAAACATCATGTAATCGTAATCCCTGTCATTGATAGCCTCTGTAATTTCATAAATTAGGAATTAGGCTATTAGTTCAATTTATCCCTAAAAATATAAATAAACCAAGATGAGGTGACCAATATTATGGCTTTACCATCCACAGTTTGTTCTAGAACACTTTGTGCCCCAATTTGTTTTATATGGATACGTACACGCAAATATCACGTCACGTAGACACGTCAATAACGTGTAGCTGTTGATCTTTACAGACGTGGCGGCTATGGCGCGGGATCAGTGCCAAAATCAAGCTTCCGTATGGCGCGGGATCAGTGCTAAAATCAAGCTTCCGAATGACCGACCGACCGATCGAACGTCAAACCGAACGTCTATCCGAACGTCTTGTACTTTGAGCGTCTAACTGAGCGTGTCGACCCACGTGACGACCTGACGTGACGCCAGCGTCTTGAAATTAACTGGTTTTTAACATGTAAGGTGCCAAGCTGATGTGTAAAGACTATAAATGGACATTATAGGCACTAAATAAAGATATTTTATGCCTAAATACTAAATCCTGGACATTACAGGCAACACATCTAAACAACACTAACACAAACATATTCTTTCTTTCCTGAATCCATGTGCTCCTCCATTGTTTTGTGCCCAATGTAATCCACTCCTTTTTTTAAAAAGAACTCTGTATCATGCTTTATAGGAAGCTCTGTCTTACGAGCAGATTCTACACTTTCTCTCTCTACACTTCACAGCCTCACCAGTGATCTAATTTAACATTTTACCCTGGATTTTATGAAATATCTCCTAACTCCTAATCAAAGACTTAGCTTCATTTAAGGTTGGACTGGTGCCTATCAAAAGAAAGCAGAGTGTTGTTAGTTTATCAAACAATAAAGACTGCTATGAGACCAGTAAATAACCAAGCTACAAATTAATGTGACAAATCAAAAATTTTAGGCGGTCTCTGTAGTGCTCATTAAATATGCAGTACCTGCACACAAGGGAAGGGATAGAAGCTTGCTTGATCATCAGTCAGCTGAATGTGTTACTTTTCTCAGATTCATCTGGCAGTTCTGAGATTTCTGTAGGACTGCTGTTCTGCAGCACTGGACCTTCCGAAAGAGTCTTTCAGTTTCACATGTCTTTCTCTTCATCCAGTGAACTTTGTCAGTCTGTGATGAGGATCTGATGAGAGCACTGGAGGTCTGGAGGATGCAGTTGTGTCTCTGTCTCTCTTCTCAGGGCAGCTTGTTGAATTGTCGTTTCTCCAAGTCCAGCCCCTCTGAGAAACAGTATCAGTCTTCTCTTTCAGGGGTGGAGCTGATGGTCCATCCAGCCGTGTGCCGTCTTCTCTCTCCCTCGTTAAGTGCACAGCATAGTTGTTCTTTATTTTGGCAACATCCCAGAAGCCATGGTACCCTCCAACCCTCCATCCTTCTTTGGAACAAAATAGTAGTGGCCCTAAAAACCCTAACTCTCTGCTGGGAGGAGGAACTCATTTTGTAGCTCCTTTCGCAAAAAAGAGTTTACTTACTGTTCCACTACCAGAGCCTGCCCATTGAGATACATTTTTGGCAGAAGCCTCAACTCTGCCAGAAAATCCACAAAAGGGAACCAGCCTCTCAAGACTGGTCTCTGGTATACCTAGAGCAGACACTTTGGTGACCTGAAATACACTGGCAGGAAATAACCCATTTGACTGCTTTTCGACCCTCCTCAGAGGGTGCAAAGCGTTGAGTGAGCGCTGAATCAAAGCTTGCTGGAAACCGCTGCGCCCCAAAGCACTAAGAGTGATGGGGTTGGCAGATCGGTCCCCTGAGGGCAACGAAGTGGCACGGGCACCGTATACTGAGGTGTACACCGCTCCACCCCGCAGGGGGCTGCCCCAAGAAGCCTAACACCACAGGCGTCAGGATCTACATGAAAGGCTGAACTAATACATAAATCTAACTACTTAAAGTCAGATAAATATGTATTATTTTAATTTCTCAAAATTAAATTACAGCCAAATGTCCATTTAATTCCTCAAAATTAAATGCAGCAAATTATCTATCAGGCATGGTCTGAAAGAAATGTTTCCATTGTTTTACTTTCAAAAAGCAGACTGTCCATACAGACATTCTAAATTCTTAATTTGACCTATATTATCATTCTAACTTGTTTTTATTGTTAATGTTATTGCCTGCTGTAGGCTACCATGTTCTCAGTCCATGCAATACACTCTAAATTAATACATTGTTAATTATTGTAATTGCCTATAGTATATCATCAGAGTCTCTTTATCCTTTTTCCCATGAAATAAACAGAATATTCAGGTGATATCATGTGAAGCCTCAGGAGAGCCTTTAAAATGTTTTTGAATGAAAGTTTAACATTAAAATTCCTTTAGTGGACAGTTGCTCTTACCCTCTTTCCTTCATCTCAGTTGAATGAGATTTGGTAACACAATTCTCTTTAATTATCTGTAACACAATAAAAAAATGGGATTGATTTGGTTGATTAAAGGTAGGCTATGTAGCCTACCCAAGCTCAAAAGTCAATATTGAGGCATGCATTTTAGAAAATATTGTCTAACTTATACTTTACATTCTGTAGAAGTGTGTTGCTGTGTTTTTATTTTATTATCAGACATGGAAAATATACATACTAGTCTTGTGTAGGCTACATCATAAAAGCAATTTCTCATTCTCTTGAAAAAATTGAAAACGCTTTGGTACACTCATGCAATTGATTGTGTGTCTGCTGTTTCCTATTTCATCAATTGTCATGTAGATTAAATATGATATTTGTTCCCTGATGAAAAGTTTTTCCCCTCAAAACATTAGTTCCTTGCATGAGTCATTTAATGCAATATTTTTTTTAATGTGTCATGAATTGAAGAATTGCAGAGGTGAATTTTGAATTTTACAAATGAAGGGAAATGTAAAGGGATAGATCATAACACGATAGACAGTCACTTTTTAAAATGAAATATCAAAAGGATACAACAGACTTTATTTCCACAGCTTTGAATTTTTGAACGGATCTCTTGAATAAGATACAATAATACATAAAATACATTTTATCAGACACTTGTCGCCACCCAGCGAAATAACATATATTTATTTCATGTAACACGTTCCTACACGTGCTTACGTGTTGTTAACGCGTTCCTATGGCGACCGGTCGGAAGTGCGAGTAACCGATCGTCTTCCCAACGTGTTGTTTACGTGTGAAGACACGTTGTAACACGTTTGTGTTTTTCTTACCTTAATTTAACTTATGTTTTGATTGTATCCTTTTCCACCTGCTTGGACGGCTAATTTGGAAAAGAACGAGACATTCCACGAACATTTTCTCCATCTCCCATTAAAAGTTTCAGGAACAGACTTCTAATTTCGGAATGTTTCAAATGAGAATATGCTTTACCAAAGTAGCGAAATCTATAACCTAAATAGCCTATCTGCTTTTTATAAGCTATTTATATAATGCATAAAATATCCTGACCATTTAAATCAGACATATACTTATACTTAGTACATCTACTTCTTACATCTACACACATCGAAATTCGGCCTCATCTTTTGTAAACAGTAAAGTTTGATTTGATTGGCCAAAAACTTTTACAATTTTTTTTTTTTTTCATTCTAATTTGTTACAGAGCAGTGAATTGAACATATTATTTAACTTATAGAAATAGAATAGCTGCAAGATTCCTTAATGCTTATCAAATTATTGAGACCCTAACCCTATTTATAATTATATAAAACAATTATAAATTAATTATAAAATACTGCCCCTGCAACAACAACAATTTCTTCTTTCTTTTTTTTTTAATCAGTAGGCCTATTTGATGTGACCATACTTTGTTTTTAGAACCACACCAATTTGACTACATAAAAGTAGACATGTCAAGCTTTCTATAGATATATTTCTCATGTCTGTGAGGCAAGCAGATTATACTGAGTCTCGGTTCATATAGCCTATAAGTCGTGCTCCAGTTCACGCGCCAGTGATCGCGCCCGCGCCTGCCATGATTATATTGTCTACTTTATTTGCTTCTTATTTATCAAATCTAGGCAAATGGTTGATTAAACATTGATTTAAATTAAGATAAATTTTTTACAAAACGAAATTCACTTTAAGAAAGGCTTTCTACAAAACAAAACTTAATGGTCAAAATCATGTCTGACCCACTCCATGTCTCCCGATATATTGGGCATCTTATGATGCATCTTACTCATGCTGTTCACTTTTCATTATCAAATAGATGAAATTAAAAAAATAACATTATAATAGGCCTATTTAAACATAAATATTTTTTAATGGCTACCACAGTAGCCTACAGTACATAAATTTCATGTCGTGAATAGGAGCGGATCATAAGTCAAGAAGGATCAAGTAATTTTTTTTATTTATTTGTTGGCCAGTGTAGCCTGTGCAATAAATATTAAAAGTTCTAAACCATATTGTGTTTTATTGTTCCATAGTAATGATAATATTTACAATAATATATTGAATTTGATAGTTGTCTCTCACGTTGCCCCACAGCAACATTAAAATAGTGTAGATTAGGTACAATGTTTTATAAAAATATTTTATTCTATTTAGTGTCCATTTCATTCATTTAACATATGTAATATTAGGGCATCCAAGTTATTTGACATATTTGAAAAAAGAAAAGTAAAAAGTAACCCAATAGTTACTTTCCCTGGTAATTGAGAACGAAGTAACTTAGTTACTAACTCAGCTACTATTTGTGAGAAGTAACTACTATAACTAATTATTATTATTATTTTTTTAAAGTAACTGGTGGAAAAAGGTGTATAAAGCAAGGCTATACAATTTAGTTCCTGCAGGGACACGACCAGCAGAGTTTAGTTTAACAGCCCACACTAAAGGCTCTCCTGGAGCACATCACCTGATTGGTATTCTGTAGATTTCCTGGGAAGTATGATAAAGAGGTCTGATGGACTGGTATAGGCTATATTGTACAGGCAATAAATTGTAGGCAATAAAGATAACAGTTAACATGATTGTACAGATCAAATTAAGACTAGGATGTTTTTTACAGTTACATGCTATAAAACACATACTTTCATGCCTGTAATGTCCATTCATAGTATTTACACATCAGCTTGGCACCTTACATTGTTAAATACCAGTTAATTTCAAGACGCTGGCGTCACGTCAGGTCGTCACATGGGTCGACACGCTCAGTTAGACGCTCAAAGTACAAGACGTTCGGATAGACGTTCGGTTTGACGTTCGATCGGTCGGGTCGGTCGGTCGGAAGCTTGATTTTGGCACTGATCCCGCGCCATACTTCCGAACGACCGACCGACCGATCGAACGTCAAACCGAGCGTCTATCCAAACGTCTTGTACTTTGAGCGTCTAACTGAGCGTGTCGACCCACGTGACGACCTGAGGTGACCCAGCGTCTTGAAATTAACTGGTTTTTAACCACGTAAGGTGCCAAGCTGATGTGTAAAGACTAAAAATGGACATTACAGGCATGAAAGTATGTGTTTTACTAGCATGTAACTGTAAAAAACATCATAGTCTTAATTTGATCCCTACAATCATGTTAACTGTTAGCTTATTGCCTACTGTACAATATAGCCTATACCATCCATCAGACCTCTTTATCATACTTCCCAGGAAATCTACAGAATACCAATCAGGTGATGAGCTCCAGGAGAGCCTTTAGTGTGGGCTGTTAAACTAAACTCTGCTGGTCGTGTCCCTGCAGGAACTAAATTGTATAGCCTTGTTTTATACACCTTTTTCCACCAGTTACTTTAAAAAAATAATAATTATTATAGTAGTTACTTCTCACAAATAGTAGCTGAGTTAGTAACTAAGTTACTTCATTCTCAATTACCAGGTAAAGTAAGTATTGGGTTACTTTTTAATTTTCTTTTTTCAAATATGTCAAATAACTTGGATGCCCTAATATTACATAGTTAAATGAATGAAATGAACACTAAATAGAATAAAATATTTTTTATAAACATTGTACCTAATCTACACTATTTAATGTTGCTGTGGGGCAACGTGAGAGACAACTATCAAATTCATATATTATTGTAAATATTATCATATGGAACAATAAAACACAATATGGTTTAGAACTTTCAATTTATTGCACAGGCTACAACTGGCCAACATAAGTCTAAAAATAAATTGCTTGATCCTTCTTGACTTATGATCCGCTCTTATTCACGACATTTTATCTGTACTGTAGGCTACTGTTGGTAGCCATTAAAGAAAACATATTTAGTTTCATATTTATGTTTAAATAGGCCTATTATAATGTTATTTTTTAATTTCATCTATTTGATATTAAAAAGTGAACAGCATAAGTAAGATGTATCATAAGATGCCCAATATATCGGGAGACATGGAGTGGGTCAGACATGATTTTGACCACTTCATTAAGTTTTGTTTTGTAGAAAGCCTTTCTTAAAGTGAATTTCGTTTTGTAAAAAATGTATCTTAATTTAAATCATGTTTCATCAACCAATTGCCTAGATTTAATAAATAAGAAGCAAATAAAGTAAACAATATAATCATGGCAGGCGCGGACGCGATCACTGGCGCGTGAACTGGAGCGCGACTTATAGGCTATATGAACCGAGACCCATAGATTTTGGCACGGACTCCGCGCCATACATTTCGAGCGCCATAGCTGCCATCGCCGCCGCGCACTTTGAGCGCAGCTCCAACACGTGACCACACGTGTTAATTAAAAAAATTGCTGTAATTTGTTACAGCTAAATTTATTAGTTTTTCTCAAACTATATTTTTAATTTGGTTAAAACTTTAAATTTTATTTTAATATCAATCAAAATAGTTCTTCAGCCCAAGGTAAAAAAAATACATTGAAACAAAGTTAAAATATTGTTTTTTATGGAGACCAAATCATTATTTTTACTTTAGTACAGCTTAAAATTTTTACTTTGGAAAAACTTACTTTTTACCATAACATCCAAGTATAATTTTTACTTTGGACTAAACTAAAAAAATTGCTGTAATTTTGTTACAAGGAATTTTATTAAGTTTACTCAAGTTAAATTTCTGATTCAGTACAAACTATATTTTTAATAACACCTAAATCAATTTATTCTCTTTAGTCACAAGACAAAATGTTACTTAAATAAAGACATGAATATTCTCTTCAATAGACTTGTGTTTATTGTGATGTCTTTAAAATATGCATCAGTTTCTGTCAAAAAAAAAAAAATGGAAAAAAAAATTAAATAATAAAAACATACAAAATAAATACAAAATAAAAACAATAAAGCCAATGACTTTTGCTGCCAGTTAGACTAGCCTTTATAGCTTTTATCAACATAGATGGAAAAACATTAAAATAAAATGGTTTTAAAAAGGTTTTTGAATACAAGATCTAACACAATAAAACATCCTGTATCCAAATTTCTCCAATATTTAGAGCTTCACACTTAGACTAAACACAATAAAGCACAATAAAACATCTAACATCAGATATTGGGATGACCTTGACAGTTGTCAAATCCTCAAGTTCCACAGTAGATGTCAAGTTCACTAGTGCATCTCCAAAGTCTCTGTCTTGGTACTGCAGTCTGAAATTGCCATTTAACCCACACACTTTCCTAACTTCATCCATAAGCTGCTCCATTGACTTTGGAATTCCACCAGGCAAAACTAGCTTCCTGGTGTCATCAGGATTCAGAATAACACGCAACTTGGCTGGCCTTTTGACTGCCATGTCTGCCCATCCAAAAGGATCTAGTCAAAACAAGAAAACAATAGTATTAGTTGCAGTACAAAATTGGTCATAACTTACATTAAATTCATATTCACAAATTAAATGATTAACAACACTGTCTTTTGACAATTCTGGTTAAAAACAAGAAGAGAAATTTCACAGTCAATATTATTTAGTAAATTCTGAATATTTGTTTAAGGGTGCTTTCACACCTGCCTCATTTAGTTCGGTTGAATCGTACCAGAGTTCGTTTTCTCCTTTGGTGCGGTTCGTTTGGGCAGGTGGGAAAGCAGCAATCGCACTCGGGTGCGCACCAAAAGCGGACCAAACAAGCGTACCGAGACCTGCTTGAAGAGGTGGTCTCGGTACGCTTTCAAACGAACTCTGGAGCGGTTCGCTTGAGATGTGAAAGCAATCGACCCAGTTAACGGACCAATGAACCAAATTATATCATTTTCATAACGGAAAATATGATATAAAAATCAGTAATGTCTGATTCTGTGAGTGAGCACATTATTTACAATATCTGAAAGCCAACGAGCGCCTCTGGTGTGTAATTACACTTCTTCGTGCGAGAATGCTGTCCCGACGAAGTCTCAATTCCCGCTCTGCTTCATTATAAAATTCAAATGGTCTCTCTCGACAGACACACGGACAACAGGTCGCCTACTAGACAGCGCTGGGAAATCCAGAGATGGAGAGAGAGAGGAAGAGCGCGGGTTTGAATTTGCCGCAGCAAATATGAATTAACTGCGGGAGAGATGGCTACATTTATAAAGTGTTTGTGTGTGTCTCGACAGTTACAAATAAAGCCACAATAAGCTCATGGAGCTAGCTTGTCAATCATTATTTTGATGGATGACGCAGCGAAAACTCTGACCAATAAGAGGACAGTTGTACTCTCATGTGACTTGCCTGAATGCATTTTGGTATGCTTTGAAATGTTGCCATGTGAAAGCGAACCGAACCAAGAAGAAAATGCAACATTGTAACAAATTTAGTCCCTGTTTCAGAACAAACAAGCGATCCATAGGTGTGAAAACCCCTAAGTCAAATTGATAAGGCTTTATGCTGTCTTAGCAGTTTTTTTAACCAGAATTGTCAAAATAGAGTTGTTAATGAATTTGTGAATATGAATTTAAATTTGTTTAAAATAAACACGCACGTCTTTTACCCCTGTTGAAAAAACGAGCATATGCTGGTAAAGTAGGTTTTGAAGCTGGTATGCTGGTTTGAGCTTGTTTATGCTGGTCCAGGACCAGCTTAGGACTAGTATGACCAGCAGGACCAGTTTAGGACCAGCGTTTGACCAGCATACAGCTTCAAAACCTACCTTACCAGCATATGCTGTTTTTTTCAACAGTACACAATGGATGTTTGAGCATTTAATTATTTATTTATTTATTTATTTTTATATTACAAATTTATTTCATTGAGGTGCCTATATATACCACACACTCCAATCATATTTAATGTTTTTCAATAGGCTATATAAAATAGTAAAATAGTTCCAATATATTTTACTGTAGTACCGAATTGGTACCGAGAACCATAAAATTTTCATGGTATCGGTACCGACTACTGGAATTTTGGTACCGTGACAACACTACTCTGTGGTAATTTAAAAGCTATTCTCTAGTGTTAGTGATTCCTATTTAAAACATAAAAATAATGTTCACAGATGTTTACATTGGTACTCACCAAATTCAGCAATTAGGGCAAAATTCTGGAATTTCCAGGGAACAAAATCCAACCTGTAAAACAAAGGAAAAGGTGAGATTTCACATCTTAGTTTTTGTTGGGGCAATTAGCACTATCCACCACTAGACTGTATTATTAATTAGTCCCTACTTTTGTAGTGATATTGTACTAAACTGCATTATGCTGACAGGAGAAACAATGGAATATGAATTCTTCCTTGTCAATCAGAACTCATTTTCTAATTCAGTAAGTTTTATTAATAACTTTCATTTTGCTTTCCAGATTCAATCTCTTAACGTTACTTGCGTACTAGAGCACGTACATGCGCACTCTTCAAAACGGTGCTTAAAATCTCTTGACAAACTAAAATATGTAAATGACATTTGTAATATTCAAAATAAAGATATACATTGTACTTAATGAGAGCTTGCTTATTTTGCTCAAGATATGATTAAGTCCACATGTCGTAAAAACAAGAAAGCTGTCGTTCCAACCACACAAGTTTGCGATGCTTTTTGTGAATGTTCGTTTGAACGATGGTTTCGGGAAACACAGAATCATTTAACTATGTTAGTAACGACAGAACTTACGATGTTAGTTGGATAACGATGTTTTTGGGAAACGCACCTCCCACTATTGGCACCGCTTCAGCCCGTTTGCCTATGTGAAATCCGAATAATTGTTGTCAGTTTCAAAAAAAAAAACCAATTACCGACTCTATACACAAATAGGCTCAAACGAACATTAACTGATTCCGACATTACCATTAACGTCTCATATAACGTTACAACTCCCGCGGTCAATGTTTAACCAACGTTAGATTATTTGACGGCTGCAGTGTATGTGAGAAAGCCGTTGTAGTTTATTCGAGCACTAACTTTGTTAGAGACAAACGAGCCTTATCACACTAAATTACCATTATATTTTCATCACAGTGAAATAACAACAAAATTAACCTTGTATTTGTCACACTGAGGCAACATGCGATAGCATGGTTTGGTTTGGCTAGCTTTAGCTAACATGTGCACAAACACAGTTGTCTGTAAAGTAATAACCTAATTGTCCATCCTGCCACTAACCATAAATGTGAATGAAAAACACTTATTTTCATTAAAATAACACATTTTCGAATGCTTACCTTGTCTAAAAAGATTTCCTGGGCAACGGACCATCTTCACACTCGAAGCGATAATGGCGGATGGCAAAATGCTGGCTGGTGGCGCGAGCAGTTAGTTGATGTGACGTCATGTGTTCACGTGACATGAAAACATCTGGTTTAAAGTAAAAATACTACTTAAGTCAAATTGTTGTTTTTAATTTGTTCTAGGGGCTTCGTTATTTGCTTTAAGGCAAACCTGTTTAAACCAGAAACCATGATTTTCACTTAGTCCAATGTAAAAATGCACTTTAAATGAACAACACAGTAGTTTAACTTTTTTCAGTGCATGACGTCTAACGTCTCATATCTTACGTCTGACGCCTGAATACTATGGGATTTTGGCCAGACGGCTGGTGTGTATATACACGTTAATTCTCCCCTCAGTTTTCTTAGCAATCATCAAATTTTGTTGAAATCACCCCTCATAAGAGTGGCCACGTATCAGTTCCGGTAGCCGCGTCGCAGCTGTGACGCGCCGCAGACGCGTGCAGTGTAAACAAGGCTTTAGATACCTGAATAGCACTGTTTATTTTAGTTGAATATTTGCTCTATTGCATTTATTTGTGATGTTTGATTATTTTTTCTTATTTTTCTTTTTTTCTTTTTTCTTTTTTTTTTTGACAGTAGCCTAGTCCTATTTTCCCTGAACATAGCACATACCGAACCATACCGAAACCATGACCCTAAAACCATGATACGAACCAAACCGTGAGCAATTTGAACCATTGCACCCCTAGTATATATGGAGGATTTGTGAGTTCCGTCTGACTGAGATCTGTTGAAGTGCACCAACGGTTCATGGCCATTCAGTGTTTCAGAGACTGAGTTTGGGGTTCTCTTATATTATTTTAAGTGTTTAATATCTGTTTTGACTAATTTAAACAAAATTGGAGTAGATAATTGACCTTTGTAGGAATTGAACTTATTATCAACAACTCTGCTGGAGGGACACGAGTCAATCTAAGAGTCACCGATTCATACGAGTGTGTTAAGAGTCATCTCTGTTTCCAACGAGTCATAATTGATTTCTTCTATAAGTGTGATTCATTGTATGAGGAAACTGACATTCTCTTAGTTCAGCTATATAGTCATATATAATTTTCTATTATTAAAATGTAATTCAAGATTTTCTATTATTAAAATTGTATGTATTTTTGTGTTTTATAAACATCACAACACAAGAATGCTGATTGTAAATAAGTTTATTTGAGCTGATGTTGTTGAATTACAGGTTACAAGATGCTTTATACTCAACTTTTATTTTTCTTTAAGAATAAACCATATTTCATTTCATCGAGACATATATATACACACTCACAATCATTTTAAACAAGTAATTTGTGAAGATGTGACTAGAAACAGGAGTAGAAGAAAGTATCCACACCACCAGAATCCCAAGATCCCATGAAATCAACTGATGTGATTGTGCTTTACTTTGATTTTCTTTTAAATAGTCAATATGATTTATGCCAAATCCTTGAATCATGATCTTCTAATGTCTAGTTGACTGTAAGTGTGTTTGATTGAACAGTCTGTGTTAAAATATTGAGCCATTTTTCCAGAAGAGAATGACTGCAATTTCCAAATGTTTCTAAAAGCCACAGATGAAAACTCATTTTGATTTCATGGGGTCTTTAAAACATATATAGTGATATTTAAAAAACTCATATGATACTCTTCAGTTACAGAAAATAATTTCATTGTACTGATATAAACACATTATTTGATGAAAACAGAACAAAAAGTGTTTGCCAATTAAAAAAAAAAGAACAAGGCAAAATGAAAGTGAAAGAACAGCACAAATGAATCCTTCACTCTTCATTTCTGCTGCAGATGAAGTTGAGTCTGTCAGTCTCAGGACGGCTGATCCAGCGCTGATGTCCTCCAGACTGAACTGCTCCAGATCTCACTGCAGAATCACAGTTCTCTGAATCATCAATCGCCCAGTTCTGATAGCACACGGTCTGTCCGCTCACCCAGAACCAGAGGCCCACAGTGCAGGAGTGACGTAAACCCAACCACACCGCCTCAGTAGACGCCTTTTTAACCACATTCATCACACGACGCTGAATCTCTTCTGAATGAACCGAGACCAGATCCACATGATTCTGTCTGCAGTATCTCAGAGCTTCAGACCACGTCAGATTCTCTTTGATCAGAATCAGTTCTGAAAACAAAACTAAACACAAGCAGAAACTAGAGAGAGACTGATCAAAAACAACATGCAGAACAAACACTGTGGAGGAATTTGTCATGTCAGACATGTAGTGTGAACTTTAAAGGGTTAGTTCACCCCCAAATGAAATTTCTGTCATTAATTACTCACCCTCATGTCGTTCCAAACTCATAAGACTTTAATTAATCTTCAGAACACAAATTAAGATATTTTTGATGACACAATGCTGTCAGATTTCCTTCCATTGACTGCTTTTTTAAAGGTGCCATCGAATGTTTTTTTACAAGATGTAATATAAGTCTAAGTGTCCCCTGAATGTGTCTGTGAAGTTTCAGCTTAAATACCCCATACATTTTTTTTTTAAATAATTTTTTTAACTGCCTATTTTGGGGCATAATTAGAAATGCGCTGATTCAGGGTGCTTTAATTGCTTGCGCTCTCCGCCCCCCAGAGCTCTCGACTCCATCATTGCATAAACCAAAGTTCACACAGCTAATATAACCCTCAAAATGGATCTTTACAAAGTGTTCATCATGCATGTCTAATCGCGTAAGTATGGTATTTATTTGGATGTATTACATTTGATTCTGAATGAGTTTGATAGTGCTTCGGGCTAAAGCTAACATTACACACTGTTGGAGAGATTTATAAAGAATGAAGTTGTGTTTATGAATTATACAGACTGCAAGTGTTTAAAAAATGAAAATAGTGACTGCTCTCTTGTCTCTGTGAATACAGTAATAAACGATGATAACTTTAACCACATTTAACAGTACATTAGCAACATGCTACAAAATTTAGAAAGACAATTCACAAATATCACTAAAAATATCATGATATCATGGATCTGTCAGTTATATTGCTCCATCTGCCATTTTTCGCTATTGTCCTGCTTGCTTACCTAGTCTGATGATTCAGCTGTGTACATCCAGACGTTAACTGGCTGCCCTTGTCTAATGCCTTTCATAATGTTGGGAACATGGGCTGGCATATGCAAATATTGGGGGCGTACATATTAATGATCCCGACTGTTACATAACAGTTGGTGTTATTGAGATTCGCCTGTTCTTCAGAGGTCTTTTAAACAAAGGAGATTTATATAAGAGGAGGAAACAATGGAGTTGAGACTCACTGTATGTCATTTCCATGTACTGAACTCTTGTTATTCAACTATGCCAAGGTAAATTCAATTTTCAATTCGATGGCACCTTTAACTTAATTGACACTTCAAAAACTCCATAAAGAGATCAGAAAATAATCCATATGAATCAAGCAGTTTAGTCCAAATTTTTGAAGAGAATCGATCAAATGTATTATCCAGATGCCAAAAAAAGTGCAAGTGCAGAGGTACAGTCTGGTCTTGCACTTTTTGTGGCCTCTGGATAATAAATTCGTTGGAGCTTTTTTGACTTCATTCTCGTGTGCTGATCTTTCATTTTTTTGATCTTTCAGCATTTTGTCATCAAAAATATATTCATTTATGTTCTGAAGATGAATGAAAGTCTTACGGGTTTGGAACGACATGAGAGTGAGTAATTAATGACAGAAATTTCATTTTGGGGTGAACTAACCCTTTAAGATATCTGGAGGTGATGGATGGATTGTGTGTGTTTGTGAGGATCTGCTCACCTTCATGACACACAAAAGGATATGGGTTGTAGCAAGGGACGTCATTCCAATCTCTCTGAGCATCACTAATGATCGCTGCACAGTTGTCAACTCCAGCGTTATTAGGTTCACCAGACCTCCAGTATCTGAATAAGGAGTCACTCTGATCTGACCACTGCCATGAGTCTCTGAACAGACCGATCCAGACATCATCAGATATGTGACTATCATTGATGAACTTCTGAAGCTGTTGATTCTCATTCTGGTTCCTCACACTGACCAGATCAATGCGATTCTGTCTGCAGTAACTCTGAGCGTCTCTCCAGTTCTTCATCTGATTGACAAAGACGAGTCCTGTGTTCGCTTTAATAAAAACAATAAAAAATTAAAATAAAAACAGTTAATTATTCTCACACTGCTTTATGGTTTGATATGAACAGGAGCAGCAGTGGAAACATCAGAAACACGTGTCATTCAAAGACTGTTTCTACAGCTGATGATATATTGAATCTTGAATTGTTTAACGGACATCAGGGACTGGATGGTATTAAATTTTCTGAAATTTAATGAAAATAAAACTGAGATCATGTTCTTTGGCTCAGATGGAAAACAGAGTACCTCAAATTCTATTCTTGGACCGTTGGCTAAATATAGTAAACCAGTGGTGAAAAATTTAGGAGTACTATTTGACCCAGAATATAAATTTGATAAACAAATTAACTCTTGTTAAATCTTGTTTTTTTCAACTTGAGACTTGTTGCGAAGATGAAGCCTTTTCTTTCTTTTAGAGATTTAGAATTAGTTATCCATGCTCTATTGTAATTCTCTTTACATAGGAATTAGCCAGAAGGACCTGTCCCGCCTACAGATGGTTCAAAATTCAGCAGCGAGATTGCTAACAGGCACCCGAAAGCATGACCATATTACTCCTATTTTATTTTCTCTTAAATGGTTGCCAGTACATTTTCGAATTGAATATAAACTTTTATTATTTGTTTTTAAATCTTTGAATGGGCTGGCACCAAAGTATTTGGAGACCGTAGTGAGCCGCTATTCTTCTGTCAGGCCCCTGAGATCTTCTGACCAGCTTCTTTTTAGCGGTCCCCAGATCTAAACTAAAACTGAGAGGAGATCGGGCTTTCTCAGTAGCTGCTCCGAAGTTATGGAACTCACTGCCTCTTTCTATTAGATCTGCTCAGACAATTTCTAAATTTAAATCTTTGTTAAAAGCTCATCTATTTAATATGGCTTTTAACTTATCGGGTGATTGATCCCTAGGTGTGTATGTGTTTTATGGTTTGTATGTTTATATTAATTGTGTCTTGTATTTTCCCAATTTCTAATACAGCACTTTGGACAACTTTGGTTGTATTGAAATGTGCTTTATAAATAATAAATACAAATACAATCTTCTCAATATCTTAAGGATTATTTTAAAGATTTAACATGAAGTAACATTTGTGAACATCATGATGATTTTAAAAAGTAACATAATTTTGGTAATAGCGACACCTACAGGTGAACAGAATGAGTGTTAGTTTAAACCTGTCATCACGGTGGAAAGAGTACTGAAAAAATATAAAATGAACATTACTTTTCACAAAATGTAGTGTGTGTGAGTTGAATAAAAAATTACTTGTCCAAAAAACGTCTTGGGTTACTTATGTAACACTGGTTCCCTGAATAGGGAATGAGGCGCTGCGTCGAGACGCATCGGGATCACCTCTGCGTGATTACGTCTTGAAGCACTTGTGAAATCGAGCCAATGGTGTGACGGGACAAGGGTGAAGGCTGTCCGGAGGACTCATAAGCAAGAGAGATGGCCTCGACCACCCACTTGCTCATTGTCTGCTTAGACGCAGGGGCCCCCTTTTTTTGGAGACCCATAACAAACAAACAGCTGTTCAGTTTTTCGCCACAGGGCAGCTCTTTGGACGTAAGTGTCTAACTCCCTAACTGGGCACTGCAGATTACGTTTTTCCTGATCCTGATTAGTAAAAGGAGGAGGACAAAAGGCCTGCAGTACAATCGGTCCTGTGATTGACAGTGATAACTGTTGTAACAGATGGACAAAACATTTGTCAGAATAGAGCGGTGCATTAAGTGCTGTAGAGTAAATGAAGATTAATAGACCTGCAGCAACACAGAGGAGAAGAAGAGAACAAGTCTGTGTCGGAGTGCTTCAGCAGCTTTAAACATCTATTTAAAGAGCTTTTTTCACATCCTTTTTAAAGCAATCTATAATAATCTGCCTATTTAATGTTTTTAATTAAATCTAAAAATATTTCAAAGTATTTAATGAATTATTTAGTTATTAGAATGAATAATTTGTTATTATAGATATTTTATAATAAATCCAAAAGCAAAACATGAAAAGAACTACATTAGGAAGTGGCAAATGAGCTAATGAGTGTCCTCTGCTGCCATCTACTGGTTATAGTGCACATTTCAGTGTGTCTTTATCATTTTGAACGTCTTTGTTTTCCATTAGAGGACAGAAATCATCCACTAAACTAAAGCATATGCCATTCATTTTCCATATCTCCTTTGAATGAAAATGAGAAATGTCAGCTAGATCTTCTTTAAACTGAATTGAACCGCTATAAGCGTCAAACCTGTTTTTAGCCTAAATGTCCTCTCGACCAATCAGAATTCGGTTCGATGCAATCTAACATGGCAGTGCTCTGAAGCGATGGATGTTTGTTTGTGCTCAAAATGAGTGCTTTAAACTGTAATAACACTTTTGATGACCTGGATGAGCCAGTGAGACCTACACCTGGGGGTAGAAAACGCTGACTGAACAAAGAAAATCACAAAAAACTACAAAAAAAAAAGAAGGTTCGCCACTCAGGGGGCACGTTAATACCCACTGTGGGATGTCACACAATGCTGGTGTGACCGGTTTCTGTCAGGCCGAGAAGCTGTCACCGGACGACCTGATGATGAATTTCAACAAGTTTTATGAAAGACCAAACAAGGTTGACCAGGACAGGGCCATACTTCATCTCCTGGACATAACGCAAGTGAAAAGGCAGCGTCTGAAAGTCCTGGACGTGAACAAACGAAAGGACCGGAACATATCAGTCAAGAAAGTCGTTTTTCTGCTGTGCGCCGCACGAACACTATCAGATTACAACTATTTAAGGGGACTTCTGCTGCTGCTGTCTGGTTTCTGTGATTGTTCTAGTTTACCTTTACTGGTTTACTTTGGGGTGGAGGATCGTTCAGTTATTGGAGCTGGCCTAAGGATGATGTGGCCGCTCCTTACGAGTCCTGTTTTCCTCGTGGTTTGAACCAAGCTTTGTTTATCTTTTTCTTTTTAAAATTTGTATATTGTTAATTGTGCTGTACTGTGGTGACTGTTATCCATCGTTTTATGGTGGAATTGTGACTTCCTTTGACTGATTTTCATTTATTTCTGTTTATAAGATTTATTTATTTTGTTTTTGATTTCTTTCAGGAGCTGAGGTCCCACGGGTGAAAGATCTTGTGTGGTGCTGCTGCTTCAGCGTTTGCCGTGTGACACTTTTGAAGTGTACGAGTGTGTGATCTGAGTTATGTCATCTGATAATGTTTTCTTTTTGTTGTTAAGTTTGTTTTTGTAACTTGGTATAATTTGAGTTTGTGATTTTTGTGTGCAGTTTTTGTCTTTTATGTAATTTGTTTGTGTATATCTGTTTATTTTTGAGTTGTCATTGGAGAGAGAGCTGCCAGGAATGGCACCGTATCATTGAGGCCATTTTAAGTGATTTTTCTATCTTGAATTCAAGTTGTGAATAAATTTTGTGCTTTTATATGATGCCCCGTTTCCTGCCTACATTCTTTATAAGAAAGCGAACCTGTGTGACCTAATAACAAACTTGGGGTTTATTCTATTTCCTGGGTGAAACCCTCCCAGGTTGTGTAGTCAAATTTTCTACAAGGGCTGTGTGGTTAACCTGTACCGCTCCCCGCCACACAGGCCATAGTGATGAAGATGCAGAGTGATCCGTGCTCTCACTCTCTCTCTCTCTCTCTCTCTCTCTCTCTGTTGCATGCTGGGAGCGGAAGTGTGGTGTAGGGTGTGAGAGCGGCACGCTTGAATTGGTTTTCAAGGGTAATTTTTCTTTTTTCTTTTTCTATGTTTGTTCTTTTTTTGGGGGGGTTTAATTATCACTTTTTGGTTTATTTATTTACTTTAAGAAAAACACCAGAGTGATTCCGTGGTAAGGGGAAAGCCATGGCGTCTCTCCCAGGTGAGGGAACGCCAGGTTTCTCTATTAAGAATGGATGCAAAGTTTTTCGGATCAGCGTTTACAGTTGAAGACGTGCTTTTAGCAATGGGTGAGATTGTTGGGCATGAAAATATAACATCG
The DNA here is from genome assembly GCA_028476615.1 of Culter alburnus. Taxonomy (NCBI): domain Eukaryota; kingdom Metazoa; phylum Chordata; class Actinopteri; order Cypriniformes; family Xenocyprididae; genus Culter; species Culter alburnus. Next base: position 86,676 of record JAOTNS010001277.1, read on the forward strand.
GCCTCTAGAATGAATAAGGCAGTGGTGGTGTTTCTTAAGGATGAAAAACTCGTAAATAGCCTTGTTGAAAACGGAATTGTTGTTTCCGATACCTTGGTGCAAGTAGGCTAATGCCTTTGCGCGCACCTGCTACTAAGGTTACCATTTCAAACGCGCCTCCATTCATTTCTAATGAGCAAATTGTAAAGGAATTGAGTCGCTTTGGTAAGTTTGCTGGATCCATTAAAATGGTTCCGCTCGGCTGTAAAAATGCCGTTTTAAAACATGTGCTGTCTTTTCGAAGACAAGTGTTCATGTTTTTAAATGCGCAATCTCAGTCTTTAGATATCTCGTTTCGCATTCAAATGGTGACAGTTCCTATAATTTTTGCAACGACAGATAGTTTGCGTTGTTTTGAATGCGGTGATTTGGGACATAAGAAGTTCACATGTCCGCATAAGAAACGTTCAGAAAATGAAAAGAACGATGGGAATAATGATGAGCAAATCGATCAAAGAAAAAAAGACGAAAATCTAGATAAAGAAAAACGGCCCATCGCTGTAAAGGAGGTAGTGATTCCAGAAAAAAAACAAAAGACAAACGGGGTTAGCGAGAAGGATTCGGAGGCTTCAGTTTCGGCAGGTGAACCCAGCGTTATTCCTCGGAACGGTTCTCCAGCTGAGCAGAGTGCTACTGATCCAGTTTCAAAGTCAGAGGTGAGTGAGTTTATTCACTTATGCGAGCTGGTGATAATGTTGTAGGCCCGAATGTTTTAATGAGGACGTTGCTGTTAGGATATTGATTGTGCTTATGGTGATGAGGTTTTGAGTGTTAGCGGCCAGTCTAGTAGCCTGACTACGTCAGACTTCCTACTTCCGCTCAATTTCATTTCGCTTCTGTACTCAGTCTGAGACAGCGTCAGAGCTTTGTGTTTTCCACCGGTCTGGAAACAGCCGGGCCAATCAACGAACAGAGGGCGGGCTGAGAGCCGTGACGTAGATGCTAAGCGCCGAGTTTTACATTGTAGGTTAGAGAAATCGAAAACCGAAACGACCGCGGAAATGGGAAACGAGACACGGGATGCAAACTTCGGGATGCATTAACTTCGCATAATCTGCAAAGTCGTTTACAGCCATGTTCACTCCGGTATTTCGCTCGCATCATCATGTGTTTACAACAGGTTTACAGTGGAAGTTCAATCATAGATTTGAGTTCGATGCATGATGTCTGTGCTTCGATGCGGCTGTACAGGCGGATAACATACGTCATAACTAAACGTATCTGATTGGCTTACGGGTAACCAATGATTTTAAACTTCAGACAAGCGCCCCCTAGCGAGAGAGAAACACTTCTCTATTATGCCATTCCAGACTCTGTCTATGAAGCAAAGTGAAGTAGCAGAGTCTGGTATTACCAGGCTACCAGTCTAGTACAATTGTGGAGAATGAAAATAGTGATGGAGAACTGATGGAGGATTGTGATGATTGTCGGAGGTTTCGGAGATTGATTGCAGTCAGTCTTTGGATGACGTGTATTCTGTCGATGAATTAAATGATGAGTTTCTGGATTTAACCAAAGGGAAAAAGGTGGATGTCGTAAAATATTTCCCTGATGTTAATAAGTTTATTAAATCAGTGGTGAAAGCTCAGAAGACGGTTGGCTATGATGTTATTTCAAAACAAAAAAGATTTCGGCTGAAAAAGTTTCTTGCTACTGTACGTAAAGCTCAAAAAGATAACGTGAGATTGTCAAAGGTAAAAAATAAAGTACATGGGTGTGGGATCTATTTTTATTTTTGTTTTGCTTTTCTGGCATGTTTTTTTTTTTTTTATCTCTCTATCCTGTAATGCAGATTCTTAGATTAGGATCTTTAAACGTGAATGTGGATGGGGGGAAAAGAGCTTTACTTAATGAATTTCTTAGGCTTAAAGAAGCTGAAGTAATATTTTTACAAGAAACTCATAGCGACATAAAAAATGAATCTGAGTTAAACCTGTGGTGGAGAGGAAAAATCTGTTTTAGCCATGGCACAAATGTCAGTGCAGGTGTAGCGATTTGTTTTCAGCTCACCTTGATGTTAATATTTTATCAGAAATGGAAATAGAGAAAGGACGTATTATGATGGTGAACGCTATGATTAAAAATCAGTTATTTGTATTTATAAATATTTATGCTCCAAACAAAGGGTCAGATAGAATTATAATATTTAGAAAATTAGGAGAGTTTTTAAAAAGTTATACTTTGGATGGTGTATTAATCATTGGAGGGGATTGGAATTGTACTTTTAATTTTCTTTTAGATAGGAATAATGAGGAACCACATCCTGTATCAGCTTCTTTCTTAAAAAGTATTACAATTCAGAATGATTTGGTAGATGTATGGAGAGATAGGAATAAAGAGATTAAACAATATACATGGACAAAGGTTTCACAAGGAATGATAAGTGTAGCAAGACTTGACAGGTTTTATGTCAAACGTACTGAAAATAATAGAATAATGGGGTGTAATATTTTTCCATGTTGTTTATCAGATCATAATTTTATTACAATAAATATAGTTTTGACACAATCTAAATTTAAAAGTCCTTATTGGAAATTTAATATTGCATTGTTGAAAGAAAAAGATTTTTATGCGAAATTTGAATTATTTTGGAATGAATGGGGTTCTAAGAAAAATGAATTTGATAATTTGATACAGTGGTGGGAAATAGGAAAGACACAAATACAAATTTTTTGTCAGCAGTATACATGTTTTGCAACAAGAAAAATAAAACAAAAAATTTCTGAAATAGAACAAGAGATTTTACACATTACATCTGGTATGATTCAGAATTCTAATTCATCTTCAGCTGGCATTTTATGTGAAAAGAAGCAAGATCTAGAATATTTATTGCAAGTGCGGGCTAAAGGTGCCCTAATAAGATCTCGTTTTATGTCTGTACATGAGATGGATGCTCCCACTGCTTATTTTTTTAATTTAGAAAAAGTGTCAAAACAACAAAATGAAATGTATTGTTTGACAACACCTGATGGACATAAGACTTCTGATGTAAGACAAATGAGAAAGATTGCAGTGGACTTTTATTCAGATTTGTATAGAAAAGAAGAAACTGATACTGAATGTGCTTCACAGCTGTTGCAACAGCTGCCTACTCTTACTGAAACACAGAGTAAGAATTTGGACAGTTCTTTTTCATTTGAGGAGTTAACTGATGCTGTTAAACAGATGAAACCGGGTAGAGCCCCTGGAATTGATGGACTATCAGTGGACTTTTATAAAGCTGTGTGGAAATAAATTGGAAAACTTTTATGAGGTGGTCCAAGAGTGTTTTAAAGAAAAACGCCTTCCTACAAGTTGCCAAAGGGCAGTATTAATGCTATTACCAAAAAAGGGTGACTTGAGTGTTCTTAAAAACTGGAAGCCTGTGTCAATTTTGACAACTGATTATAAGATAATAGCTAAAGTTTTAGCAAACAGGCTGAAAACTGTATTGGGAGTTTAATACATCATGACCAATCATACTGCATTCCAGAAAGAACATTATATGATAATATTTTTTGATTAGAGATATTGTGGATTACTCTAAACTACATGAAGTGAATTTGGCTTCTGTTCCTGGATCAGGAAAAAGCATTTGATAGAGTTGACCACGGTTTTCTGTTTGAAACAATGAGTGCTTTTGGGTTTGGAGATGTTTTTATTTCTTGGATCAAACTTTTATACATGAATGCCTCTTGTATTCTAAAAATAGGTGGTGGGTTAAGCAAACCAATAAGATTACTTAAAGGTATACGACAAGGATGCCCACTGTCTGGTCAGTTATGCTTTAGCAGTGGAGCTCCTGTGTTATTAAGAAAAGATCTGTCTGGTATAAAAATTGATGGTAATTGTAATGTTTTTAAGTTAACAGCATATGCAGATGATATCACTGTAATTGTGAAAGATCAAAGAGATATTGATATGTTAATTACAGTATCTCTTCATATGAGAGAGCATCATCTGCAAAACTGAACTGGAGTAAAACAGAAGCATTTTGGTGCAATGATAAAAGAAAAATACCTTTACCTGTTATACCTGAAAATGTAAAGTGGGAAAAAGATGGTTTTAAGTTTTTAGGAATTTTTTTAGGTTCAGAGGTGTATCAAATGAAAAACTGGGACAGTGTTAAAGATAAAATTTGCAATAGATTATCAAAATGGAACTGGATTTTACCTCAACTATCTTATAGAGGAAGAGTGCTGGTCATAAATAATCTTGCTGCTTCTGTTCTATGGCATAAATTAATTGTGTTGAACCCGCCAGATGATTTTAGTAGGGAAATTCAAAAGTGTTGTTAATTTTTTTTGGGATGGACAACATTGGCTAAGAGAGTCAGTATTGTATCTGCAGTTAAGTGAAGGAGGCCAAGGCCTTATGGACATTAAGTCCAAAGTAGCTGCTTTTAGACTGCAGACTGCACAAAGACTCCTGTATCATCAGTCACAGAATTGGACAAAAATAGCTTGTGCTTTATTGAATAAAGTGGGGCGGATGAACTTGGATAGACACCTTTTTTTGATGAATTTGAAGGAAGTAGATTTTAATGGACTTTCTTCTTTTTATGCATCAGTATTAAATGCATGGCAAATATTTATTGTTAAACGAGAACAGTCTGAGATAACTCAAGAGTGGGTTCTTGAAGAACCTTTACTTTTTAATCCACTTCTATCTAGTGTGATTTTAAATTCGAGAGGTGTCTGCACAAGCATGGTGAGAGCTGGAGTATGTAAAATTTGTCATCTTAGGTCAATGGACCGATGGATTTCTGCAGAAAATCTGGCCATGAAGATTGGTATCCATTCTGTTCGGACTGTTGAAAAATTATTATCTGAGATTCAGTAGTCTTTTCCTGCAATACCATTGCAAACAGAGATAGTTAAGAATGTATTCCCCAGCATCAGTGTGGATGCAAATGTAGGAGATTGGCAGGAGGTTGATGGAAGACTGCTTTCGTTTAGGACACCTGAACTTGGTCTCTTTGATACTATATCTAAGAAGTCACTTTATCTGGTTTGTGTCAAATTTCTAAATTTAAGAGCATTGAAAGACCTTCCAGAGACCAAATGGACTAATTTTGTTGAATCAGGTGCCTCTCCAAAAGGATGTTGGAGGTCACTGTATAAGAAACCAATTGAAAAAAGAAGTGGGGATTTGCAATGGCGGATTTCTCATTGGATTTTAGCAACAAATCGTTATAAAGTTCATCTAAATCCTTTGCAAGGAGAAGAGTGTTTGTTTTGTGGTCTTTCAGAAACAGTATTTCATATGTTTATTGAATGTTCAAGGCTGGTTGGAATTCTTGCTCTGTTAAAAGACTTGAGTCATAATTTTGGATTTATTTTCACAAATGTTTTTTTATTTTTGGACCAAAATATAGTGCCTTAAATAAAAGCAAAATCGTTTTGATTAATGTTTTATTCGGTATGGCAAAAATGGCAATTTGGTTGACAAGAAAAGAAAATTACTGTTTACAGTGATACTGATCCTTTGAACATGTTTAGAGCTCTAGTAAAAAGTAGGCTGGTAATGGAGTATAAGTATTATGAATTGGTGAATGATACTGAAGCTTTCTTCTTGTTATGGGGTGTTGGAAATATTTTATGTCAACCCAATGAAGAGGGAGGTTGTGATATATTGTTGTAAAGAAGTTTATTTTATTTTATTTTTAAATATATGTATTTGTAAAGAATAGTATTTTATGAAGTAATGTGGTGTTTCAAGGGTGTATTTTTTTTTTGTGCTAAGGATTGTAATTAAGAGATGTTAAAAGTCAAAGTCTCTCTTCTCTCTCTCTCTCTCACACACACACACACACACACACCACACACACACACACTCACTCTCTCTTTCCTCTCACACACTCAAAGCACATCTCACACACTATGTGATTTGTTTTATGTATAGCGGACAATGGTCTACTGTTTACGTGACACTTTACTGATGCTGATTATTACTGAATGACTTGCCATATGAATCGCTATCATTATTAGTTTTTTTTTTTTTCCATGCATAGGTAGTGGACAAATGTCCTACTTGTTACAGGTTGACACTTTACTAAAAAAAAGACTTTGAATGTATTACTAATAACTGCCTATTGAATATGTTTAATACTATCATTACTTTTTACAGGTTCGGCACTGATGACCATTAGCCTAAATGTGTTACTAAATGATTTGAATGTAATGTTAACATTGTTGTATTTTTATTTAATTAGTGGTATTGGTATGATCCCTGTGTTGTCTTGTGTTTTGTAGGACTTTTATGTTGAAGTGTAATCTTTTTTTTGCTTCTTTTATAATTATAGTTACTCATGTTATAGTTACTTCTTTTTTTTTGTTTTTGTTTCAATCTTTACTTCCTGTGTTTTATGGCGTTATTTTACTGTCAATTGTCGAGAGCACATTATTGTGACGCGAGAGCATATCAATGTAATGCGCGAGCGCAAATCTGTCCGCTCGCGCGCGGATTCCTCTGCTCTCGCGCAATCTGTCCGCTCGCGCGCAGATTTCCTTTGCTCTCGCGCAAATCTGGACACGCGCGCTCAAATATACAGTGCTCTCTTATGAACTGCCTCTCCTCTCGCTCAGATATTGCGTGTGCACGCTCAAACTGTTTCCTGCGTGCTCAAACGTGTCCTGCGCGCTCAAACTGCACATGTGCACTCACGAATCTCTCCGTGCTCTTGCAGAAATTAATTTGCGCTTTTGGATTAAACGCTGTCAAAGTTATAAACCAATCAAGAGAGAGACTGATCCATGAAAATGCTACGTGGAATCTTATTGGCTGAGAGTGAACTGCGCCTGGAATTCTTTTCGACAAAAATAATATTTTATTCTTTTACAATTTAATAATATTTATCAAATGTAACCTAGTCTAACTGCATCACATTACAGGTCAAACCCCTATTTATCTAAACAAACAAACAAAAAATGTTTCTTAAAGTTATTGTGGTCATACGTTTTGTTGAAATTAAAAAAAAAATAGGTAACATTTTACAATAAGGTTTTTATTTGTTAACATTAGTTAATGTATTATCTAACATGAACTAACAATGTGCAATACATTACTGTAATTATTAATCTTTGTTAACCTTAAAAATACAGCTGTTTGTTGGTTGTTTACTTCACAGTGCATTTAATAATGTTAACAAATACACATTTATTTTAATAACGTAGTTAGTAAATGTTGAAATTAACATTAACAAATATTAATAATGCTGAAGAAGAGCAATTCATTATTAGTTAATGTTAACTAATGCAGTTAAATAATGTTAACGCAACCTTATTGTAAAGTTTACCAACAAACATCTTCTGATTTAAGACCGACAAGATCAGGGTCAAATCGTCATTCCCATAATACTTATGTGGAGATCACATATACCACCATAGTCAATTTCTTTTGAGGTCTGGTATAAAAACATGACATACAAAACTACCTAAGCTCTTGTGTATGCACATTAAGCAAAAGAACGCGATCTTTCCTAAATGACAACGATTCGGTTATGTCTATTAAACCTTTTGAAATTACAATCATACCAGAATATTTAAACCTGCTTTTGCATTGCTGCTGAAAGCAGTGGTCATGTAAGCTATATGTTTAAACAGCTTCACAAAGTGTTTCAACAACATACTATTGCTACATCTGTGTTGCAAACATTAAATAATAATGCAAGTATTGCAATAACATTTAGTCTGAATATACACTGATTTCAGCAATAAAATAAGTACTAAATGAATGTTGAACTAATGTTGTTACACTGTTCTGCAGTAGTGGTGACCAGTGACTGTTAAATGTATTTGATGTATCAGAATCATTAATTCCAGACCTCAAAAGAATTGACTATGGTGGTATTGATCTCCACATTAAGTATTAAGGGAATGACGATTTGACCCTGATCTTGTTCGGTCTTAAATCAGAAGATGTTTGTTGGTAATACTTTACAATAAGGTTGCGTTAACATTATTTAACTGCATTAGTTAACATTAACTAATAATGAATTGCTCTTCTTCAGCATTTATTAATATTTGTTAATGTTAATTTCAACATTTACTAATACGTTATTAAAATCAAATGTTGTATTTGTTAACATTATTAAATGCACTGTGAAGTAAACAACCAACAAACAGCTGTATTTTTAACGTTAACAAAGATTAATAATTACAGTAATGTATTGCACATTGTTAGTTCATATTAGATAATACATTAACTAATGTTAACAAATAAAAACCTTATTGTAAAATGTTACCTATTTTTTTTTAAAAATTTCAACACAAAACGTATGACCACAATAACTTTAAGAAACATTTTTTGTTTGTTTGTTTAGATAAATCGAGGTTTGACCTGTAATGTAATGCAGTTAGACTAGGTTACATTTGATAAATATTATTAAATTGTGAATAAATAAAATACATATCTTTGTCGAAAGAATTCCAGGCGCAGTTCACTCTCAGCCAATAAGATTCCACGTAGCATTTTCATGGATCAGTCGTCTCTTCTGATTGGTTTATAACTTTTGACAGCGTTTAATCCAAAAGCAAATTAATTTCTGCAAGAGCACGGAGAGATTCGTGAGTGCACATGTGCAGTTTGAGCGCGCAGGACACGTTTGAGCACGCAGGAAACAGTTTGAGCGTGCACACGCAATATCTGAGCGAGAGGAGAGGCAGTTCATAAGAGAGCACTGTATATTTGAGCGCGCGCGTCCAGATTTGCGCGAGAGCAAAGGAAATCTGCGCGCGAGCGGACAGATTTGCGCGAGAGCAGAGGAAATCCGCGCGCGAGCGGACAGATTTGCGCTCGCGCATTACATTGATATGCTCTCGCGTCACAATAATGCGCTCTCGACAATTGACAGTAAAATAACGCCATAGTGTTTTGTCCTGTTTTGCCGTGTACCTTGTGTGTCGTTATAGTTACCCTCATTAGTTACCATGACATCATATCCCCAACACCTGTCCCTTATCTGTCCATTGTTAATGTCTATTTAAACCTTTACGCTTCAGTTGTTGTTTGTTGGTTGTTGCTCTCATCTGCTGTGTATGGATTACTCCTGGTTATGGATTACCTTTTTGTTATTAGACGTTGGTGTTTGCATTTGCATTCTCACTCTGTCTCATGCCTGCACAATCGTAACAGGTATTTGTATGTGTGTTATTTTTAAATTATTTGTTTTATGTGGAAGACAATATTGAAACATGAAATTAAAAATATTTACTTTATTTTACTATACTATTTATTTTATTTGGCTGTTATTTCATGCATTTGCATTTATTTTATTTATATTAATTTATAGTATGAGTCCCTGTAGTATATAGTATGAGTATTGTTACGTGTCTGAACGTCACTGAGTGTTCACTTGTGTCGTGTAACATTGTTGTGTGGAGCAAAAGTTGTGTGTGAAGCGCTCTCTCTGGGTGTGTCTCAATCAGTTCCCTAGCTCCCGAGCTCGTGAATCAGTATATCGTGTATACGAATTCGGGCACTGATAAGGACAGTAAAAGATGCTGGTTCACTACACATTGGGACACTTATGACTCTATTTCCGGCGACGTGACAACGTCCTCATTGTACAACATCACTACTGGTATTTATGAACAACAACAGAGCTGATATTTTCTGACATTACTTGTAATGTTATTTAAAGTACATTGTGATTAATTATTTGCTTGTTACATATACATGCAACATTTCAGCCGTGAATAAATTATAAACGTTAGCTAGATTGTTCATTACCTGTCTAGCGATGTATGTTTATGCTGAAATATAATAAAATAACGGTTTGTATTTTAAAAAACATCTATCGCGTATCGTTATGTGTAATGAGTTGGCTCACGTGATTCAAGTTTCGCGCTTCAGAACTTCCGTTAAGGGAGCATAGTGAGCATCGATGCTCCCTGGTTTTCACGGTGCATTGTGGGACTTTTCAGGGAGCGAACGTTTCAGTGCCCTGGAAGGATTCTGCGATTGAGACAGCCCTTAAAATGGCCGACTCCCTGGTCAGTGCCCTGACTACTGAACTAGGGAGCTGATTGAGACACAGGGTCTGTCTCTCTCTCGCTCTCCCCCTGTTGCTCCGTGCTAATTGTTGTGAACACAGGTGCAGCTGTTTATGTGGGTGGAGCCGGGAATCGTTCAGTGGATAAAAGCTTGGAGGGAAGACTGCGGTATAGGCTGGTAAATGTTCAATTGCTCTTTCCCATTTTTTGTTAGTGGGAGGCCCTTTTTTGTTTAATTACTATTTTTCTCCTGTTTATTCTGTTAGCAGGGAGGTAAGACTTGTTTTTCTTTTGTTATCTCTTTTCCAGGGAAGATCTTTAAAGTCCCTGTAAAGTCAATTCTGAGAATTCTTTCTAAACACTTTATAAATGTTACAAATGTATCGCTGAAACACATTACAAAGTCTGTGAATTGAGTAATGCTTAATTGTGAAGTTAGAGCGTTAAACAGTTTTTCACCAAGTCTCTGCTCAGGATTTTTGGGCGGAGCTAAAACGGGGGTCTAATGACGCACATCGTCCCCCGAGCATAGCCCCTCCCCTAACACTATATAACTGTCGATGATGCACCGAGTATGGCGCCGCCTCTAACTCTACAGCGGTTCACTCGCTCAATCTCGAGTGTCATTACAGTCATACAGCCCTTTGTACATTTAGCTAGTAATGCCTTCGTCACGCAAATGCATATTACATGGTTGTTATAATATACAATATGCTCGGTTCCCTTATTTAAATTTCCTAAAACGTGATATGAAGGATTCTAAAGTGATCGTTCTACACCGGACAATTTTACAAACTTTCATCAGACAGCTGGGATTCACAGATAATCCGCTGTTTTTGGTGAATGTGACTGAACAGACCTCGTCCCCCCCTCCCGCCTCGGCCGTCTTACCGTCCCGACCATAACCGATGATATATGGGGCCGGACAGAGTCTCTCCCGTCCCGGCCTTCATCCTCCCGTCTCGCGGCGCCGTCATTTGTCGACTCGACAACAGTCGGCAGTACGTGCCCACCAATGAGTGTAAGTTGTCGTGTGTGCTTATGTTATAATTAGTAGGTAGTCCACAGTAACTCTACTAAAATGTGCAACCCTCTAACGTGATTCTTTTGTTTATATGCATCAGTATGTTTGACTCATTAGACAAGTCAGTTGAGACGGCAGCTCTCGCGAGTGGGTGTGGTTTCAGCGCCGACAGTGGACACGCCCCCAGCGTTTGAGAGCAGAGAGCGCTGCCTATTTTTTCGAGATTTTGATAACTTATTTCATTTACTTGCAGATTTTTTTAATGATTCAGATTTGGCTGGGTGGTTAATAACACATTTTTCTGTGGTGTGACAAGCTCAAAACACATACTTTAAAATGACTTTACAGGGACTTTAAAAGTAGGTAGATCCAAATCTTTTGTTTGTTTGTTTTGGCCGACCCACGGACTTAAAGCCATTCTTTAATTTTCTTTAAGAAATAAACAAACTTCCTCTCTGACTCAACTGGTGACATTGTGGTGTTTGTGGGAGCAGGAGACGGGACTCCGGGAGACACGTTACAATGCGTCGCTCTCTGTTACGACCGAAGGCTGTGTTGGTGGAATTCGTAACAGTAGGCTATTTATAAAGTTTTTGTATTCTATTTACACTTATTATTATTATTATTATTATTATTATTATTATTTTACACATAGCTTAAAAAAATTGACATATTTAAATCATTTAAACATTTTTCTACAAAACTGGATTTCTACATTTTTCTAACTTTAGATGTACAGACAGAGCCCCTAAAGGGACATGGTGGTGGAAAAAATTGGGATGGAAGGAAAAAAAATATATTTCTAATCTTTTGTGTTTTCTGACAAACCCTGTAGTGAGTTCAGACAAACACTTCCTGTTTAATTTCCCTCAGGCAGTGGTTCAGACAGCTCTGGACATTAACAATGGAGCAGTTAATAGAGTTTGATTCTGAACTGAGACTGAAATATAAAGAAATATGTTCAGTGTTTAGTTCAAGACACGGTTTGACGTCAGTGAAAGAAACCTGAACGGATAAGTCAGTAAAGTTGGCAACATATTCACAGATTCAGATTTCCTGGATCAATAACTCATGAGCTAAACTTTGTTAAAACACAATAACATCTCTTTACAATCATAGACAACGAGCTAAAACCTAATTTTCCTCAAAACGGGTCTTCCTCTGCACTGTAAATACATTGTCTATATGCAGGAGCTGAAGGGACCGTCTGCAAAGTGCAAAACCTGTAAAATGTTACTACAAAAATGTACACCTTTTGAACACCAGGCATGTGCACACATAGACTTGCCTGCGTCACAATGTCCATACTATCCATCCTAAATAGTATGCGAGATTAAAATAAGTGTGTCCCAAAGCATAGTATGTTGAAAAGAGTATGCCAAAAGTCCCTGGATGGTCTACTATTTCTGGTAGATTTTCGAAGTGTGGATCCATGCACACTATAAAGGCTAATATTGCCCACAATCCATTGCACATTGGACAAGGATTCAGTTCTGAACTACAAACACGAGTAAAAAGTGTTAAACTACAAAACATGGTGGATATGCGTGCGACCGACGATGAGAGGTTTGAGTGACTAATAAAAAGTTTAACCTGATAGAATATATTTATTTAATGTTATCTGTGTTATTTTCCATCTACAAATACCAATGTGGACTTTTATAAAGATCTGATTGGCCATTAACTTTTAAATGCATCATTATGCATTAATATGAGGAGAGTTCTCCACATGAAAGACCCGCGACTGCAGATCAACGTGCTGCATTTCTCTCCGATACAGTAGGAAATGAGCTAAATAAAATGTGGACTATGTAGATGATTGACAGGCCAGTTGCAGTGACAGGATGCGTCAGAAAGAAAAGACGCAATTGTATGACGTGATAGTATGTCCCAAAGCTTGTCTACTCTTTTGCTACACATTCAAAAGTAAGTACTTTTTGTTCACAGAAAGAGTACATACTTTTAGGGCGTAGTATAAGTAGGCGAACTGGGATGCAGCAATAGACGTCTGAACCACTGCCAGAGGGAAATTAAACAGGAAGTGTTTGTCTGAACTCACAACAGGTTTTGTCAGAGAATGCAAACAATTTGAAAAATAGTTTTTCCTCCAATCCAATTTTTTTTCCACCATCATGTCCCTTTAGGGGCTCTGTACAAATTAAATAAATTATTTAGGCAACATAAATAGCCTGTGTTGGTTTAATTCTGATAAATCATTGCATATGCACCTGCATCACGTCATCAGAGCGTTTCATAAGGTTATACAGAGTTAGACAGACTTCAGTCACCGAGAGCCAAAAACAAACAGCAGCGCCTTTAACAGTTCCTCCTGAACCAAAACAATGAGCTCCTGCTGCGTTCACTCCATGAGTAACTATAATTATGAGATGGAAACCCGTGAGGCTCTACCTGGAGCGTTTCTATTTCAACACAATCCACACCAAAATAAATCTGCAGCAGTCAGGTGGAACAAGTAAAGCTCTGTAAGTTGTTTGTGTTCATTATTACTGTAATGTTCTGTGCTTTGAGCAATAACATTTCTAGCTGGGGTGATCTCACATTGTGACCACAGTATGAGCACACAGTGAGAGCGCTGTGAGGTTACACTTTTACATCACTGAGAGACAAACTGTTGACTGGGTATGATGTTGGTGGTGCTGACCCTTTGTGATGAAGATATTAAACATTAAGGCATCAGTTGAAGTGTGTTTTTCTAATCAGAAGTAAATGTTCTGGAGTCGTTATATTTGCTATATGGTGCATCTAATTAATTACTGTAATTTTAAATAGTTGAACTCACTGTTGTTGCAGATGAAAGTCTGGCTGTTACTACATGACACATCATGCCATTGTCCATTCTTCATCACAGCACACTCCTCATCTCTGCCATCAGGTTGTCCAGTAGACCAGTTCTGATAGAGCGCAGGTTCACCTGAAGACCACCGCCATTCATTAACACTCGTTCTCTGTAGCCCAATCCAAACATAGTTATGAGCTTCCTCACTCACACTCTTCACCTCGTTCATGTCATTCATGTTGTCAACGGTGGCCAGATCTGTGTATTTCTCTCTGCAGTGTCTCTGAGCTTCAGTCCAGGTCTTCGCCTCACTTATAAAGTGATACTGACGCTGAACACATTCAGATACGGAGCAGAGAGCTGTGAAAGAGAGGGTTTGATTTAATGCTGATGAAACTATAAACCATCAATAAAACAACAAACACACTCACCAATGAGAAGAAGAATGAAATATAGAGTTTGCTCCATTTCTGAGGAAGAAACACATTGAAAAACTCAGATAATCCCATATTCATCTTGGAGTAAAACATGATCATGTCATTTAAAAATAGCAGAAAAACAAAATTCACAATCATTCAATTTAACATCTCAAAGTCTAGTGTGTTTGAAGAATGAACATGTGAGTTGTTCTTACTTTAGAGGTCGTGTGTTTCTGTCCTGAGTCTGATGTTTCTGTCTGCAGCTTTAAACAGTGTGATCATTATATCTGCTCTCATCCCTCTTTCAGAACATCATTTCACATCATTTGTTTATTTCTCAAAACCCCCATATCATATTCACTTCCTCTATATTTGTGTATTTGTCCACCTCTGTCCCTTTATTTGCATGTGTCTGTGTCGTCAGTATAGTCTATATTTTTTTTTCTAATCAGAAGTAAATGTTCTGGAGTCGTTATATTTGGTATATGGTGCATCTATAAATTAATGGTTGTAATTTTAAACAGCTGAACTCACTGTTGTTGCAGATGAAATGACGAGTATCTCTACATGACAAATCATGCCATTGTTCATTCTTCATCACAGCACACTCGTCTCCATCATCTGGTCCAGATCTCCAGTTCTGATGCAGGATCACCTGAAGATAAATTTATATTTTAACATTCACAAATAAACGCTTTAATGATATTGCTGGACTGAATAACTCGTGTTTCATCTCTCTCATCTTCATGTACAGGAAAATTCTTATTTTGTTTCAATTCATCCATAATTCAAAGGACGATCTACCAGTGGCAGTGTTTCACAAAATCCTAGGATATATCGTATGATTCTTTCTGGTGATACAACAACGACATTCCCAAGTAATCATATTATATCTAAACAAAATGTGGACAAAAGTCCACCATACTACAAGAATGCAATCATAATGCACAGACTTAACAATATGAATCAATGCAAACTATGAAACAGTCCTATAAGCCTACAACGTGTCCTAACCAAACATGATGTGACATGTGAGAAAATGTATCTTTTCCATGTTTTTGTAACGGTGTACTTATCCATTTAAGCCCTGGATATACTATGCACACAGTTGAACGCACAGCCTTGCAAAGTATACTTCCTTCGACTCATACGCATACACAGACAATCAACGCATACACAGTTTTGAGCTATGTAGGCCTCCACTGATCGTAATGACACCACACAATTGAGGATTTGTTTTTGCTGAATTGGGCAAAAACCCCAGATCGTTGGGGAGGGCTTAAAATCTTCAGGTGTCTGTTCAGCCTTAAGGCCCCGATATACTTCAAACGAAGTTATTTTTCATTTAGAGGTAAAACAAAGTTCGAAATACGTGAGCAGCGATATACTGTAATCGAATATCTGACGCCGCCCACACTGCTGAGAGCGACGGTTAGATGAATATGTAAAAATGTTGCACGCTTTCCTCTCAGTAACAAAATAAACACGACAAAATTGAGAAACTAGCAAGGATTTTCTAACGTGGATATGTTTGTTTGCACGAGCTCTGTAATTCAGCACTCCAGTGAAGTCATGCTTCGTTTATATTATAACACTTTATAAAATAGTGTTCATGTTTTCACTCGCAGACGTCTGACTTCTACAGATTCGAGAGGAGAAATGAACTGCAAAAATTCATTCGGAGCCTCAGTGCACACCTTCCTTACGTAATGACCACGGACCAATGGTAGTATAAAGGTGTTTACCAAGCTGTTTTGTACTTCCAAAATGAACTCCAAACAAACTTCGTTTCGGCCTGATTTGTTTAGAAATTATGTCACATCAGTTCGTTCTTCCATTTCATTTGAAATATATCGGGGCCTTTAGCTGGGCTCTTGACCCTTGACTTTTTCACATTAGTTTTTTTTCAGGCTGTAACTGAGTGAAAAAAACTCATTTGTTATGGAAAAAAGCAGAGAGGAAAGCTGATCAGGTGATGATTATGTATCGATGATGACAATCATCATGTAGACCTGATTCACTGATCTCATCCATTGTTTAATCTTTCATCAAAAGTACGTTGTAGTATTAATAGATGTGAACTCCACATTACCAGCACTGTGAACTACAACAGATCTTCTAACTCATTCACACACAAAAGAAGTTTAAACTACAGCATTATTAAGACACAAACAGACATCAAGAACAATGATGATGATTGAACATCACAAAACGGACTACAAAAATGTATTGCAATGCACCCAGCATGCATTGCAGCATTAAACTTTTTGTTGATTGTCACCATTGTGAAGATTCATATGCTGATTCATGATGTCTGTGTTCCTCACTAATGTTAAATCATCACTTAATGATTTAATTAACTGTAACTGCTTCAGTGTTAGTTTTAACACTCTGTAGAGTGGATCCCAGGAGACACAGAGCAGTTATTTAACACCGGGGATTTTCCATGATAGGAAATACAACATACACACAGACTCTCCATTCTCTAGCACATTCAAATGATGAACACAGAAACACATATGTGGACACACATGTAAACAAGGAAGAAAATAATGTAGAGTAATAAACAAATGATGCACAGCAAAATCCCCAGTGTTAAAAATAATGTTCATGTGTGTCCACACCAATGTTTGCGCACAATTTGGCCACCTGAGCAAAAATATTCTTATATCAGACCTGTACAGTGTATGTAAACACACACACAAAGTGGTCTCATCATGCAATTGTAACTTTGAACTTTAATGTGCCATTTCTATTTTCTTTGACCCTTGATGTAATTTAGTGATAAATGATATTTTTGAAAACAAGCAGTTCAGTTCATTTTAGGTTACTTGAGATTTTTTTTTTTTTTTCTCCACATTGCTGTTTTAACTGTACCAGTCTTACCAAAATTTATTAAAAATAATTTCTGTCTGTTCAGTTCAATTCTTTATAATAATATAATATGAGCAGTTACAATGATGGTTTGGCACAACAATGTGTTTTTGTACAGTCAAACATTAGCAACAGACAGTGTTAAACCATCACAATTAAATGTTTATTGCTTATGAATTTCCCAGATTTTCTATATCAGGAGGTTTCAAATATTTAGCGGCAAGGATCCCTAAACAATCCTCTTGTGAGATCAATTCTTTATTGGGCTTATAATATAATATAATATAATAAATATAATATAATCTTGAAGCATGTAAACTGATATACATGGAAGCCCGTTTCCGCCACTAAAAAAAAAAAAAAAAACTCCACTAAAAAAAAAATAAAAATAAAAAGCCACTAAAAAAAAAAAAAAGATGAATTGCGACTTTTTATCTCAGAATTCTGACTTTTTAACTCACAATTGCGAGTTATAAAGTCAGAATTTCTGAGATATAAAGTCTGCGTGATATAAGTCGAATTCTGAGATTAATCGCAATTGCGAGTTATAAAGTCAATTCTGAGATATAAGTCGCATTGCGAATAAAGTCAGAATTCTGAGATAAAAGTCGCATTGCGTGTAAAAAGTCCGAATTCTGAGATTAAAGTCGCAATTGCGAGTTATAAGTCAGAATTCTGAGATATAAGTCGCAATTGCGAGTTATAAAGTCAGAATTCTGAGATAAAGTCGCAATTGCGTGATAAAAATCAGAATTCTGAGATATAAAGTCGCAATTGCGAGTTATAAAGTCAGAATTCTGAGATCTAAATTCGCAAGAATAAAGTCAAATTCTGTATAAAGTCGCATTGCGTGATTAAAGTCAGAATTCTGAGAGTCGCAAGTCAGAATAAAAGTCCGCAATTGCGTGTCTAAAAAAGTCGCAATTGCGAGTTATAAAGTCAGAATTCTGAGATAAAAGTCGCAATTGCGAGTTATAAAGTCAGAGATAAAAGTCGCATTGCGTGTAAAAAGTCAGAATTCTGAGATATAAATCGCAATTCGCAATTGCGTGATAAAAATTCTGAGATATAAAGTCGCAATTGCGTGATAAAAAGACGCATTGATTTGACTTTATTTCTCGCAGTTGCGACTTTATATCTCAGAATTCTGACTTTTTCTTACTAATGTGAAACTTATTTATCACTTCTTACTTTGCTTGCATTTCCTTTCATTGCGACTGACCATCAGGATTACTGCTTTGTTATTATTATACATTAAATAGACCATCAGGATTGCTGCTTTGAAATTATTATATATAAATAGAGGACATCATAAAGGATTATTTTTAGCGCCGATTTACCAGTAAAGAAATATTGATTTTACTGGAGGAGACACATAAAGATTAGTCTCCGGACATATGCATTATGCAGGAATATGCATATAGAATGTTTCCAACGGTAACCTTGTACACAGCGTTTCAAGGAAAAAAACAGCTTTTACTGCCATCTAGTGGGCTTAATACTAAAACAACCAATACCTATCATGTTTCATTACTTTGCTACTCAATCATGCAATTCTGCAAATTACAGTCGAAGTATTTGGACAATAAAAGTTGTTTTTAACAGAATGGATACACTAATGAATTTTGCACAATAATAACAATATATAATAATCATAATAGAAGAAGAATCAGCTGTGGTGGAGGCGCAATAAATCAGACAAAGCTGAAGTGGCACATTTTATACACCAACAGCTTCAGACTTCACGGCAGCACGGCTATCGTTGGATGCACTGTTACAGACAGAGATACTGACCATCAGTTAATTGCGAGAAAAAAATTCTGACTTTTATCACGCAATTGCGACTTTTTAAAAGAATTCTGACTTTTATCACGCATTGCGAATTCTGACTTTTATCACGCAATTCGACTGATTTATATCACGCAATTGCGACTTTATATCAATTCTGAGCGCAATTGCGACTTATATCTCGAATTCTGACTACGCAATTGCGACTTTATATCTCAGAATTCTGACTTTATAACTCGCAATTGCGACTTTATATCTCAGAATTCTGACTTTTTATCACGCAATTGCGACTTTATATCTCAGAATTCTGACTTTATATCACGCAATTGCGACTTTATATCTCAGAATTCTGACTTTATAAACTCGATTGCGACTTATATCTCGCAACTTCTCGACTTTATATCTTTCTGACTTTATCGCAATTGCGACTTTATATCTCAGAATTCTGACTTTTTATCACGCAATTGCGACTTTATATCTCAGAATTCTGACTTTATAACTCGCAATTGCGACTTTATATCTCAGAATTCTGACTTTATAACTCGCAATTGCGACTTTATATCTCAGAATTCTGACTTTATATCACCGACTTGCACTATAGCAATTGCGTTTATCTCAGAATTCTGACTTTTTATCACGCAATTGCGACTTTATTCTCAAATTCTGACTTTATAACTCGCAATTGTAAGTTAAAAAGTCAGAATTCTGAGATAAAAAGTCGCAATTCATCTTTTTTTTTTTAGTGGCTTTTTATTTTTATTTTTTTTTTTAGTGGAGTTTTTTTTTTTTTTTTTTTTTAGTGGCGGAAACGGGCTTCCATATATACAGCATTATATCAGTTTAAATGCTTCAATTATTTTTATATATTACAAAATTAAAACAAACTGAAGCATTTAAACAGATCTGATAGCTAAATATTTAAGAAAAGTGAACATGTTAACTCTTTTATAGTCATCTAAACATCCCTGAAACCCACAGCACCACACACAATAATCTATTTAAACTGAGGTATATCACTGATGTATTTTGAGATTGTGGTGGGTGTGTGATTGTAAATGTCTCAGAGTTTTGTTATCATTCTGTGCCCATCATCCGTTATTTCCATCACTTTTCTTTAAAATATGACGTTTTATTTCACATTTCTTTTCGTTTCGCGTTGCCTCTCATATTGATGCATTTAGTCCGCAAACATGACAGTATTCTTACCGCGCCCGGTTCTTACTCTATAGCGACAATAACTCTATAGCGGTTGACCAGAGCACTGCAATTATTTCTCATTTAAACTACAATCAAAGGGATTCCCCCACACATGATTTCATGTCGGAGTCTGTCCTCTGCGCGGCCGCGCACGCAGTTTAGAGGAAACATTAGTCCACACTACAGGGTGTTAAAATAACACTGAAACACTGTTGAAGTTAATGAGATAATTAAGTGAATAATTAGGTGATGATTGACCATTAATGGTGACACCTGGTATTAATAAGCAGAATCACTGATGGAAAGAGAAACAAGAACAGAAAGAAAAAAAAAGAAAAGTGTAATGGTGTCCAATACTCAAAACTTGCGCTCTGAATTTCACCCATCCATACACACACACACACACACACACACACACAAAGCAGTGAGTTAAAATTGACATTTCCCCCAAATGTGTCAACAGACCCACATAAAAACAAACACAGTCATGATCATCTGAACATAAATGAATGTTATCAGATGAGATGAAAAGCAAAGGTGTTTTGCTCACACAAGACAATCTATGCTTTGCAAACTGACAGTATTTTACAGATTAATTTACAGTTTTGTAACATTTGAACTTCTCTCGCCTGAGAATGCCGTCTTTTAGATCAATGAAAAGCAAACAATCAAAAACAAAACAAACAAAAATTTTTTTTTTCTTTCCCAAAAACATAAAAAATCATAAAGTGGACTGTATAATTGTAACTGAAACATATTTTTTTTATTATTATTATTTCAAAGTTTTACAATAAATAGGTTTCATTCAAAGAATCATCTATTCAATTTCATAACAAATAAATACGGGAGGAAATAAAGTGGAATATACAAATTATGCCATTTCTAATGGAGATGAATATTAGCCTAATAATAATAATGAGAAAGGTATTGTTGGTAATTGGAAACTTTCTCATTTGGAAATGGCCCGTACACATACAAGTTTTCATTTATGCATTTAGCAGACTCTTTTATCCAAAACCATCAAGACTGCAGTCATGCCAACCATACAGTAAAACCCCTGGTGTTCATCTGGCAGTGGTGTCTAATTTTACTGTGGAACTGTATTGTGTGACGCCCCTGTCATTTGGAAACCACCAGTAGGGTGTTAAAGTAACACTGAAGCAGTGTTAGAGTTAATTACCGTATCGTTCCGAATATAAGACAATGATTTTTTTTTCTTGGAAATACATCTGAAAAACAGGCTGGTCTTATATTCGGGGTTTAGACTTTTATATGGCAATAAAAAACCTGCAACAATAGGTGGCGCCAAAACATCCGTAAAACGAGTGTGCCAAGGAGGAATACAGTGTGTCAGAGTGTAATGTTAGAAGATCACAAGCACCAAAAGACATTCTTAAAAACCCTAACAGTCAAAGACAAGCAAACTGTCTGAGAGCCGAACATGAATGCCATGTTCTCACTGACGGGACAAAACTTCCCCTTACGTGATTTTAAAATGTAAGATGGTATCCAAATTTCAAGACTACAGTAAGATTTCACTTCTGTTAATGAAATGTTGGTAGACTACATAGACTAATTGTTATAAAATTCAGTTAGAGGCTACAGGTTATTTTTATGGTATGCCAAAAAGGGTTTATTTTTAAATGTGATCATTGGTACATTTTACCAGTATTTACCACATTTTCAATCAAATAAATAAAAATGAAAAAAAAAAAAAATGCAATATGAAAATTATTTTCAGATAAAAACAATCTTTATAAAACATAAGATTTGGTTTATTGAAAATGTCTGTGTTTCCTTTAGTTTGGCAATTAGACGCTTTGCTTTTATGTCAGTTTGTGGTCTTTGTAACAGTGTTTACCAAAACACAAAACTGTTTAAAAGAAACCATAAACAAAGATGATCAGGTGATATAGTTTCCATCAATAAAGTAAAATGATTGATTAATATCATCATGGATATTAATACATTCACCAATAATACATTCTTGCCACAGATCAGCAGTGTGTTCGGCAAGTTTCTTACAAAATGTAATACGTTAATTATTACTTGTTACTGTCATTTGAAAGTAATTAGTTACGTTACAATACTTTTGTGTTACTTTTGAGTTACTTTCACAAAAAAATAACCACAGATGTATGATAGGCAAATGCTAAAATGTAGTTTATTGCTGCTCATGATACATTCAGTGGAGGATGATGTGGTATAGCATAAAATTATACAATTATATTTAGATACCATTATATATGCCCACATTAATGTTACATTGTAGTTTAAGAATGTTTCAGTCAAAAATTAAACTCAGTATACAAGGACTCAACAGCAATGTTTAAACAGCAAACGAGCAACAGCAAAGTGAGCAAAAAGCTGGAGACACAGGAGATTTAAAGAGGGCGGCATAACGTGATTAGCGTGAACCAGAGCGTCAGCTTCCTTAGTGAAGAATGACAGGCTGTGGATCCACTGAAATCTGAAACAAATCAGACAACCCGTACACACACACTCTTTCCATACAGCTTATGTAACAACTATACATGAAAAAAATAGAGAGGTCCAGGTTTGTTTCAGCATTTAATGGTGATTCTCGTCCTTCGCTGCCACTCCTAAGTTATCGTCACATAAACTCTGCAGATCTTCGTCTCTTGTTTACTGAATGCAGGAAATATGAAGAGCTGCTGGGTTTATATGATGATATCAAAAAAATAAAAGGAAACAGTTTAGAAATTTGCTTATGGGCATAAAAATGAATGTCTACTCTACTATTACAACAAGTGAAGGAGAGTCAGCGAGTAGGGATATAAAGGTGAATTCACTTTTATCAGAAAGGTCACCTCACCTGCTATTGAGCATCATCTGGTGGACAGATACAAGCAGTACAGAAACATCCTCATAAGACTGGGAAATAATACTGACGTGATATTGACAGCAGCATTATGTTTAGCTCAAATATATTTATCTGAAAAAAACAAAACAAAACCCTAAATTACCTATATACAACTAAGAAAACACTAATTATATAACTGGGTAGAAAATGAAATTAGGCTACCTCATCAAGGTGATCTGGGGTCTCATTTATAAAGCGTGCGTACGCACAAAACGGGGCTGGAAACGTGCTTACGCCAGTTCCCAAGCAAAGGTTGTGATCTATAAAAACAAACTTGACGGGAGAATGTGCGCACCTTTAAGCAAACTTTGAGCCGTGCGTACGCACATTCTGGAGACAAAAGTGTTATGAATTGAGATAGTAGCCTAGATGTGTTACTTTCGATCACTTTTCCTGTGACACGCTGTTTTAATGACAGCGAAGAGCGCTGGGAGCAGAATAATTCCTCTCTTTAAACTAAACTGCAGATGTTATGACAAAATATTTTTTCGAGATTGACGATCAGTGATGCACACTTAACTTAGATATTATGGAAGACACTGCTGGATTCGGTGGTCGAACGGTCCGTTGTCCAGTTTGAATAGGTCCAATGATAATATCTTACTGTACAACCACAGCTGCAGGAGGTGATGATGTCGTGTGAAGGATCTTCAGACAATTACCATTTGAAGGATATAATTTGAGGAAAACGGTAAGATTTGCATGTTTTATTTTTAAAATACTTTGTCAGTGACGCGCCGAGTCAGACAATTGTATTTACACTGCAATAAATAAGTAGTCCGATCTGTTTCCACTAAAAATAGCCTATAAACTTCCTAAAAGATATGTTCACCTCATCAGCAAAACTGCATAAATTTGTTTTGAATTGTTTAAAACTATTAAAATACTATCTGGCCAGTGGAAATGAATGAATCAACTATATCCTAAAACCTTTATCTGAAGTATTTTATACAATTTTGTTTTTATGGATATTTTGATATATTTATTCTAAAGAGGATATTGGATGATCTTTATCAATGTGTGGCACAATTGGCATTTATAGTCCATATCTAATATTTTCCAATGTCTTGTACCTTTGACGGTGTTAACCGTGGTGTCACGTGGTTGGGAACGTGTATGGAAATGATAATGCAGATGAGGTTATGCATAGTAAAACTAGGCGTCGTAAGCTCCATATATGGTTATTTCGGGGAGGAGATAGGGTGGAGATGCACGTACGCACAATCTTCCGCTGACTGGGATTTATAAAGGGATTTGTGCGCTGGTTCTGGCGTACGCATGGTTTTATAAATCTGAATTTTTTTGTGCGTACGCAGAATCTAGCTTTTGCGCGTACGTACACTTTTAGTAGGGATCCTACGCACAGTTTTATAAACGAGACCCCTGATCTCTACATTTAGATGTGTTCAGGTCAGAGGATCTTCATCTGCTGTGGTTCTAGAGCTCACCTGCTTTTCTCTCTTACTTACTTTTTTATGATTAAAGCATTAATTTTGAGCAAACTTCTGATCTGTTATATTTGAGGATTTGAATTTTGAATTCAACATTCAACAATGTATTCATTTGTTTTATTTGCAGCCACCAACAAATCTCCATCTTTAAAAAGTTATTTGGGTAGTTTTTAGTTAAATATATTTTTATATAGTATTATGCATGTTTATTCATATTTTCTAAATATTAGTTATGTTTATTTTGTTTTATAGTTAGATTTTTGCCCTGCTTCAAGTTATTAGTCCTAAAGATACTTTTATTTTGAAGTGCGGTTCAAGCAGATGCAGAAGATGATCAGAGATGGACGAAGTTATGGAGTCACAGAGTCATGGAGGTAAATAAAAGATTTAAACGCAGCGGTAAATGAAATTAGGACATGTAGTTTTTTTTTTTTATATTCTAGTATTTTTGTTACTGTTTGATTTAGTTGTTTAGACTGTGTATGGTTAGGAATGAGGAACAGTTGAAACATGAGTGTGAATCAGACCTGTCCCATGATTCTTGTTCCTCACATGCACAGTAACATCCTCTTCACTTGGTTTCAATTTTATGGACATATGGTTCTCTAATGCAAAGGTTTGGGGAAGAAAGTGTAAGAATTTCATTTCACCAGCTCCATTCAACGTTGAATAGCTTGTAATTTTATGTCTGTAAAACTGAACTTTGATGTTTGTGATCTTTAGTCAGTACTCTTAAAAAGAGCTCTTTAACTCTTACGCCACATTTACACTGCAAAGGTGGCAAAGAAACGCTTCTTTAGTGGGATTTAATTGTAATTGCAGTGTAAATGTATTGATGACACCTCTGAGCCTGTAAATCTTCAATATACACTTACAATTTATTGTACAATAGCAGGACATCTTATTAAGCCAGGCTAAATTATGCTGCTCTGATCCTCAGACCCTTATATCAAAGTATGAATAAAATGAAGAGCTGAAATAACTTTTTTGGTAAAAAGGCAACTTTTACAATTTTAACATTTAAAATAAGTTGATCTGGATATTCTATAGCAGTGTTTCCCAACCACGTTCCTGGAGGCACACCAACACTGCACATTTTGCAGGTCTCCTCAGTTAAACACACCTGATTCAGATCATCAGCTCTTTACTAGTGACTCAAAGATCTAAAATGGGTTTGTCAGACAAAGGAGACATGCAAAATGTGTAGTGTTGGTGTGCCTCCAGGAATGTGTTTGGAAACCACTGTTCTGTAGCATTAAGGATGTTATTCAGCTGTGTATGGAACATATTTACTCCTTGTCTTTATAAAGTAACTGTGGAAAATATGTTATTGATCATAATTTACTAGTTTTTATTTATTTGTGTATGTAAAAAGCAAAAAGTGTACATGGTTGAAGGGCACAGTATATTTATGCATTTATATTTTATATATCTAATATGTAATTTAGTACATTTAGGCCCGGTTTCACAGACAGGGTTTAGCCTAAACCAGGATTAGGCCTTAGTTCAATTAGGGCATTTAAGTAGGTTTTATAAACATTCACTAGAAAAACACATTACTGGTGTGCATCTTGAGACAAAACAAGGCTCTGAAATATTTAAAGAAATGTCATTACAAGTTACTTTCTGTTAAAAGAGCTCAAACATGCATTTTAATCTAGGACTAGCTTAAGCCTTGTCTGTGAAACCGGGGTTAGTTTGATTTATGAGTCGACTTAACTTATAATAGACAATTGTTTTGTTGCTTTTATTTGTATAATTGTACATTTCTCCCATGAAGCACCAATATTCTTGTATTTGTTTGTTTTAGCTCGGTGAGTTTTAGACGGTGTTTGTAGAGTCATGCAAGAAAAAATAAAAAGGAACAAACGCAACCGTCAGTGCAAGAGCAAAGAGAAACCTCCCAGAATGATGTAAGAGAGCATTAACTAATTATCTGTTAATATAAAAATGTGATTGGGTCAATGACGTGACAGGTCATTTTTTGTCCAAAGGCCTTAATAATAATAAAAAGCAAAGATATGACATCCAAAGTATGTAAAATAGTACAACTAGATCTCTTTTACTGAATCCAAAAGATTTTAATTATATTTAAGGTATTTTAAAGATTTTAAAGTGTTAAAAGGTCATTCGGTTTAACCGTCCAAAGGCCAATACAGCCATTTAATTTGTGATTAAAATATCTTAAAATGTAATAAATGTATTTATTTTTTATAACATCATATATCAACATAGTGCAAAATGGCATTAAAATTAAGTGTAGAAGTCGTTGCTTTGTTATGAGAAAGAATGTCTGGAAAAATTAATTTCATTGATGTCATTCGGAGTATCCAATAAAAAGGGACCATTTGGGATCAAGTCATGCGGTCAGTATCATGTGAGAGGATGTGACATCATTCAGACACCTGCAAAGGCCCACATGGTTACTAACTCTCTCTTAACTATCTGAAAAATTCATGTTTTCACTTGATCATACGCATGTCCTGAAACATCAGGTCATTCAGTACAACCGCTATAAAACATGAAAAATGTTTAACATTTGTACTAAATATAAATGTTTGATTGTCCTTTTGCTAGCTATCTAGATATCAGCCTGTTAGCATTGTTCGAAAATATCGTCATTCGGTAAAACCGAAATTTTGGTTAAACTGAATGTTTTTTGGTGACAAATTTTTTCCATCTTGTAAAAAATGACAAAATCAGTGTTAATTGATTATAAAAACCACATAATATCATTGTTAACACTCAGGGGCGCTGCTAAGGATTTTGGGCCCCATGAAAAGAATCTTGACAGGGCCCCCAACACAGCTGAGAGTTTTTTCATATTAATTTACATAAAATCATGCGCTTTTATGGTATTTTGACTATCATTCTCATATATTTAAGTCAATCAGACAATTGAACTCCATCCCATGTCCACACCCGTAATTGTCCTCTGTAATACTGCACTACTTCAGTACTGTATAATGTATATACTGTGCATAGCTGTACATGTGTCTATAGTGTATTGTAAGAAAAATGATGAGACGTTGAAGATCTCGATGAAGAAGTTTATTGCAGCGTAGCAGTGACAAGTACGAGTAGCACCTTGGGTTCATCGGAGTCGGAATGAACCCAGAACATCCAAATCTCAAACCTTTTATCCTGTTACAGTTACCACTCTTCATGTAAATGTAGTTTCTCATGTTTTACCAGCTGTGGTCTGTATGTTAATAAGTTGTGACACCTCATTGTCTGAGATGGTTCCCTGTGTCCCACACCCATACCCATTCTACAATTGATTACCATTTGTTCAGGATTTGATCAACCAAATGGTACATAAACAATATACCTTGACTTTCTCTTCTCTATGATAATTAAGCCATTTTGGGGATGAGCTGATTCTAAAATATACTTTGGAGTGGAATCTGGGTCGAGGCAGACTACAATTTCTTATAGTCCCCTCTTTGATGCTCTTGGCCCAAAAGAAGCATCACAACCACTCCATTTTCACAGATTACACCTCCCGTTCTCTATTGGGCAGGTGCCCAGTGGCGGTGAAGCCCTGCCTTAGGTTGTCCTCCGCTGGCCAAAAGAGAATCTTACCCGTCATTGGGTCATCACCTCATGCACACTGGTTACAGTTCCATCCAACTGGGCAGAATTATCAAATAGACTCTTCTAAAATTTGGCAAAATGAATACAAACTTCTTGGATTGGGTGAGAAGACATTCAAGGACCATCACAGCCAGTGGGAGTGTCCTAAAGTTAAAGTTATTTGCAATTTTACATTTAAACATAATAACAAGGAAGATACATACACATACAGCTGTTTTAAAGGTTACATCCCAAATGAAAACAGAATAGGCAATAGCTAAGTCTCCAACGTGCATTTGTTTGCCAAAATCTTGTCTTTTTTTTTGTTTTTTTTTCTCAAAACCTTGTTGGGCTTTCATAATCTTTCCTTTGCATCAGTAATAATAGCAAATTGTTTAGTTTTATTAACTCTAATCAAAAATCAATAGACAATATAATATGTGTGTGTGTATGTGTGTGTGTGTGTCTCTGTGCACGTGCTTTTTCATTTTGTCCTGTGTATTGTGTCCATTTTCTCAGTGTGGACACCCTTTATCCACATGTGTGCGTTCACATGTGTGCATTTCTTGGGGGTATGTTCTTTTGCCCACTTGTTTTCCATCTAGGTGGAAGGACGTCTGTCCATAGTCTCTGAAGCTGTTGATCTTCTCTTGTTTTCTTCTCTTGTCTGTTCTTTTCCACCAGGACCATTAGTCCTTCTAGAAGAAGCAGTCACTGTTGTTGTTCAAGTCTGTGTCACTCCATCAGTTCCATTCATCCCATGGTCGTTCTCAGGGTTTCTAGAACTTGTAGGCCTGGGGTTCTGGATCTTGCAGGTCTGGAAATCTCTGGGTTTCTGGATCATAGATCACTGTTCTTTTTCTTGAGAATGTCCCATGGCTCCACTGGTTCAACACTCCTTCTCGTTCCTCAAATGACCAGATCATCATTCTCCAGGAGGTTACCCATTCCAGACAAACATCTCAATGCATATATCTGAAACAAGAATCCAAATGAAGAGGTTGCCCCCCCTTTCCCCCCCAAGAATCTTTTCACTTTCAAAAAATGTTTTCTTGAGAAAATTCCCTGTATCCACTGGTTCCACTGGCCTTCTCATCCTTCAAATGACCAGATCATCTTTCTCCAGGAGTGTGCACATTTCGACAAACACTCGATGCTTATATCTGAAACAATAATCAGAAAATTTGCCCCCCTTTCCCCCAAGAATCTTTTCACATTTACACATCAAAGTCACAGACATTCATCTCAAAACATCAAACATCAGTAATGTCTTAAATTCATTTTAAATGAATGCCATTAAAACATATCAATGCCAATAAATATTTTTCATAAATTATTAAGAATCACCCCCCTTTGATAGTAAACATTCTTTTGAAAAGTGCTACTATCATAAAACACTTCTAATTAACAATCAGCATCTGCTTGTGGACTGAGTTCAGTCATGTCGTTCATGCAGTGATTGTCTGGCAAAGTGTGATTGTCTTCTTCTTTATTCCTTTCAGCAGTGCCAACTGGGTTTCTAAATTGCCTATTTGCTTAAGCAAATTGTGATAGCCCACCTTCTTTATGTGAAAAGTGACACTCTCTGCCTTGTGTCCTGTCTTTCCACATGCAAAACAAACACTTCCTGATCAATCCTCTTTTCTGCAAACAGTTCCTTGCAATGTGACCATCCCTTCCAATGCATGACAGACAAAGCTTTGAAGAGATCTCATTGTCTTGCATGTGTCTAGCGATGTGGACCAGCTTTCCACATGCATAACAAACAACCTCCTGATCTTCCCTCCTTTTCTCCAAACATGCCTTGCAATGTGACCATGCTTTCCACATGCATGACAGACAAAGCTTGATGAGGTCTCTCATTGTCTTGACAATGTCTAGCAATGTGACCAGCTTTTCCACTGCATAGCAAAGAATAACACCTTCTGAATTTACGCCCCTTGTTTCTATGATGGAAATCATCAGAAAATCTAGAACATTCCCTCTTCTGCCAAAGGCAGCAACTGGATGTCTAGATGTGGCATCTTTCATTTGATTATTTGCATTCCCATTATTGTTGTAAAACTGTGTCATTTTAGCAATAATGTCATTATACTCAGAGAGAGGTGTCACAAACATTGACACAGCAGAACGAGTGAGTTGGGTCACATTTATTAATCAAGGCAGACTTGAAACTGACATCAGTCTTAGTGATCCCAGAATTTCCACTGAAAGTTTTAAACACCTCCAATAAATCGTTCTGAAAACGCTGCTGGGTGCTCACTTTCCTCATTGCAATCTCAGATATTTATCCCAATTAACTGACAACCACCCCTAAAACTTCAAGCAGTGCCTGTTTCCTCTCTGACTTATTTGCAGTTCTGTCCTTTAACTTTCTGAGTTAAGGCTCCGACAAAGTGTCAGGCGAGCACATTCTTAACAAAACACATGCTCACCGTCTGTTAATTGGGTAAATCTCTGCATATTCCTCCAAGTTTTTCAGAAAAATCTAATGGTCTTGTTGGCAGATCAAATTTCCAATATCTTAATGACAATTTCTAGTTCAGTTGGATTAAATCCTCTGACCATGGTAGTGGTCATTTGCTCTTCCCTTCCTTCAATAGCACGCACAGTTGTAGTACTATGAACTGGTGCCATGGGAAATCTAACTGTACAGTCAGAGTCTTGACTACTGAATGACTGAGAATCTCTTTCCCAACCCTCAGAGCTATGTTCCTGCAAATCTGGCATTTCTGGATCTGGGTTACACAGTGTGTCCCCTAACAATGTCTTACTGGTGTTTTTGTCATATGCCATTCTTGATCATAAAACTCACAAGCTGTCTTCGTTTCCTCCAAATTGCTGGCCAATTTTTCCACAGATGATTTAAGCATGTCATTGTTAGTTTTAAGAAATGCAATCTCATTCTGCATTCTGATCTTTTCTTCTTTCCATATTGTTTCACTAGCTAGGTAATTTTTTGTAGAAATTACCCCAACACCGAGTCGCTCATTTTCAGCTTTTAACTCATCTACTTTCTTCCTAATTACTTTGTACGAAGCAAAAACTGCTTGAAGTGCATTAGCAATTTTTCCTTCTTTGTTCTTTGGCATTTTGGGGGAATTTTTGAATTGACCCATAGCCCAATTGTATGGATCATCTGCCTTCTCTATCCCGTCAAACATTCCAGGTGAACCGTGCCTAGCAATGTATTTAATGATAATTTCTTCCATTTTCAAAACCTTATTGAACTGTGATAATTCAACAACTATTCACAATGTCTTGTTTCAATGACTATACATTATCTAGTTGCTTTAAGATAACTGTTAGTCTAATTCAGACAAAAATGAACTCCATAGGGCCTTAAATCTTACTACTCTAAAAACATACAATACTGTCACATTAAGTTGGACAAAACCACATACCTAGCCACAGTAGTTTCGGGCTTAAGTTTATCAAATTTAAAACAATGCCTCAGTACGTTGGGCAAAACCACACTGCTCGGTTATTGTTTTAAATTTCCCAGAATCACTGTGCGTCAGACTCCCTACACTGCACTTCAGTTATTCTTTCAAATAGCGGTTATAAATATTCGTGACCACACTGCATTGGGTCATTCAGTTACTTTAGAATCTTAACAGAATTAACACTCTACACTCAGTTTCAGTTACGTTAGAAACTTACCACTTTGTTTCAACTACTTTAGAAACAACAATTCAATACAACTCTGCCACCACACTGCGTTGGGTTGATTCAATTACTTTAGAATCTTAGCCAAATTATAGAGACAACACCAAGTTTCACTTACTTTAGAAACTTTAAACTTAAGCACTTTGTTCAGTTACTTTAGAACCAATTCCAATACAACTCTACCACACACTGCATTGGGCTGTTCAGTTCCGTTAGAATCTTAAACAAAATTGTACAGAATAGGCTTAAGGCTTAACTCTCCTGCTAACACTGAATAAACAAATTCTCTTCTGTCCTTAAAATGTCCTTCTAGACTTTTTTAAACGAGGGGTTCCCTGACAAAAACCAGCATAAAGAAAGAAAACAGCTTTTTCTTACCTTTCCCACTTATTGGAAATCCCTCGTAATGTAAGAAAAATGATGAGGACGTTGAAGATCTCGATGAAGAAGTTTATTGCAGCGTAGCAGTGACAAAGTACGAGTAGCACCTTGGGTTCATCGGAGTCGGAATGAACCCAGAACATCCAAATCTCAAACCTTTTATCCTGTTACAGTTTACCACTCTTCATGTAAATGTAGTTTCTCATGTTTTACCAGCTGTGGCTGTATGTTAATAAGTGTGACACCTCATTGTCTGAGATGGTTCCCTTGTGTCCCACACCCATACCCATTCTACAATTGATTACCATTTGCTCAGGATTTGATCAACCAAATGGTACATAAACATATACCAGTTGACTTTCTTCTTCTCTATGATAATTAAGCCATTTGGGGATGAGCCTGATCTAAAATATACTTTGGAGTGGAATCTGGTCGAGGCAGACACAATGTCTTATAGTATTCACATTATTATATTTGTATGAATGTCCTGTACTATTTGTACGTACTGCAATGACAATAAAGTTAATCTAATATAACCTAATATTTAACATGACAGTTGAAATGTAACGGAAACACTGAGCACTCTTAATACAATGAAATGTATTTATATTTATTTGCTTCAACACTGATACTGAAATTTCAAAATAAAACTCTTCAATTTAAAAAAACAGGAATTACATCATTGTGTGAAAAAACAAACACACCATAAACAAAATGGCCATATAAAATTTCTAATAATTTAAGCAACTGCATAATATACAACATTAAACTGGTATTACTTTAACACTAGATTAACAAGGCATCATTTTGACCGTTTGAAATTTGCATAGTAATAACTTGTCTAAATAAATCACAAAGCCTTGCTGCTCCCTGACTTTTCCTAAAACTACAGGAATTTCATTAAAACTAGTTTAATATTTATTGTGTGAATAAAAACAGAATATAATTTTCTACCTATAACGTCCACAGGCAGTCATTTGCGCTGTTTTAATTGAGTTTTGCCGACGGTCGGATCAGATAATGTGGATGAAAGTATAGGTGAATGATGGTTGCAGAGATGAGCAATGCTGTAGTTGAACAATATAGGGGAACCTTGTAGTAATACAACTCCCACATCTTAAGAGATGCACTGAAACCTCACAAACAGCCGATTAGTTGTTACGTAGCTGCAGAGTTTTTAGATACAGAGTTTTCATGAAGTTAACTGCTTTCAAGACAGGTGTCTATGGGACAGCTGGACCGCAGCATGTTGCTGAAGTGGGCGCGCCCAGAGGTGGGTAGAGTAATCCAACAACTTTACTCCTAAAAGTACAGGTACTTATAGAAATTTTACTCAAAGTAAAGTTAAAGTAATATCTTT
>JAOTNS010001278.1:0-15000 GCA_028476615.1 Culter alburnus
TTTAATGTTTTTAATTTTTGCTAAGTAGGGTTAGCTATAGAGTTTCTAGGTGTTTTTTAGAATGTTTCTCTGCATGTATGGATTGCAGATGGTGTTCTATGTATTAATATAATTAGAATGTTGCGTAGGTATGATTATATTTCGCGAATGTTGACTAAAACAAAGAAAAGTATGTGTTGCCAGGTTTCTAGGGTGTTTTTTTAAAGAAATGTTTCTGCAAGTTAATGGTTGCTATGGTGTTCTTGTTTTTTTAGAATAATCTAAAACATTATTTGTTTGGGCTACGGGGTAATGTTCTTTGGAATGTTGGAATTTTAGAATTTGGGCACATATGTAATGGGGTTGCTAGTGGGGGGAAAATGTTAAACTGGTTTTTTTTTGGGTTTTAGACAATATTGCTACAGTATGTGGTTGACTCAGGGTGTACTGGGTTTTTTTTTTTTTAGAAGTGTTGACGTACAACAGTATATGGTGGTGCATAGAGTTGGGCTGGTGTTTTTTTTTAGAATTTTGGGCTACAGTCTGTGGTTGCAGGTGTTCTGGAGTGTTTTTTTAGAATGTTTGCATACAAAGGTAATGTGGTTTTCTTATCTGGTGTTTGTCGTGTGTGTTTTTTTTATAGAATGTTTTTGCTACAGTATGTGGTTGCTAGGAAGGGTGTTCTAGGTGATTTTTAGAAGGTTTCTCTGCAGTGATGGTTGGGCTATTGTGTTCTGGGTGTTGTATATTACACAGAATGTAGCTACAGTATGTGGTTGCTATGGTGTTCTGGGTGTTTTTTAGATTTTTGGCTACATTAATGTGTTGCTTAGGGTTTTCTTGTTGTTTTTTTTAGAATGTTGCTACCAGTAAATTTGGTTTCTAGGGTGCATCTGGTGTTTTTTTTTTTTTTTACACACAATGGTGCTACGTATGTGGTTGCTAGGGTGTGGTTTTCAGGTGTTTTTTTTAGAATTTGCTACAGGTAATGTGGTTGCCTAATGGATTCGTGGGTGTTTTTTTTAAATGTAAATTTTGTTAATTATGTGTTTGCTAGGGTGTTCTGGGTGTTTTTTTTTAGAATGTTGCTAGTGCGTATGGGAATTTGCTATGGTGTCTTGGTGTTTTGTAACAATAATGTACTACAGTAGAGGGTTTCTATTGGTGTTTCGGGTGTTGTGATTTAGAATGTTTGCTACGCATTCATGGTGGGTTGCTAGGAGTGTTCTTGGTGTTTTTTTTTAGAATTTTGCTACAGTAGTGGTAAAAGTTGCTAAGGGGTGTTTCTAAGTTGGTTTTTTTAGAATGTTCTACAGTATGTGGGAAGAATTGCTAGGGTGTTCTGGTGTTTTTTTTAGAATGTTGCAAACAAGTAAAGTGTTGGTTTTCTTCTAGGTATTCTAGGTGTTTTTTTCAGATTTTGCTACATTATGTGGTGCGAGGGTTTCTGGTTGGAATTAATTTTTTTTTTAGAAAATTGCTACTGTATGGTTTGCTATTAGGGTGTCTGTGTGTTTTTTTTTTTTAGATGTGCTACATGTATGGGGGTTGCTAAGGTGTTCCGCTGGTGTTTTTTTTTTTAGAATGGTGCTACAGTATGTGGTTGCTAGGGATGTAATCCTAGGTGTTTTTTGCCTGTTTCTGCAGTGTAATGTTTTCTATGGTTTCTGGGTGTTTTAGAATGTATCACAGTAATGATGTTTTACTAGGGTGTTCTGGGGTTTGGGTTTAGAAATGTTGCTACAGTAGTGGTTTCTAGGGGTGTTTTGGGTGATTTTTTTTTAAGTTGCTACAGTATGTAGGTTCTAGGTGTAATGGCTAGGTTTTTTTTTAGGCAATGTAAGCTACAGATGTGTTTCTAGGGTGTTTCTGGGTTGTTTGTTTTTTTTTAAGAATCATTGCTACAGTATGTGGTTGCTAAAGGGTTATTGCTGCGTGTTTGTGGTGGAATTTTGCTATAGTAAGGTGTTGTTTGCGGAAGGGTAAATGTCTGGGGGTTTTTATATTAAAATGTTGGTTAAGATGAATGGTGGGAATGCAATGGGAGAAAACAGTAATGTGTGAGTGTTGCTATGGGGGTTCGAGGGTGTTTTTAGAATGGTTTCCTGCAGATTTTATGGGGTTGCCATGGTTGGTTCTGGGTATTTTTGAATGTTTCAACATTAAAAAAAGGTGGCATAGTTTTCGGTGTGAATGGCTTTTTTGTTTTTATTTTAAGTGACCTACAGTATGGTGGTTGCTAGGGTGTTTTCTATCAGGGTGTTTTTAGAATGTTTCTGCGTTTGGTTGTTGCCTATGGTGTCATTGGGTGTTTTTTAGAATGTTGCTACATTAGTGTGTTTTTCCAGTGTGTATCTGGGTGTTTTTTTAAAAATTAGAATTGATGGGTACCGTATGTGTTGCTTAGTGGTGTTCTGGTGTTTTTTAGAATGTTGCTACAGGTAATGTGGTTGCTGAGGGGTTCCGGGGTGTTTTTTTTAGAATGTTGCTACAGTATGTGGGTGGCGAAGGTGTTCTGGTGTTTTGTTTTTAGAATGTTGTGCTGACAGTAATGGTTTTTTGCTAGGGAAAATCGTGGTTCTGGGTTTGTTTTGTTTTTTTGAGAATGGGTTTCTACGTAGGGTGCTGAGTTGGTTTTCTGAGTGTTTTGTTTGAAGTGTTGCTAGGGCGTATAGATTGAGGGGTGGTGATAAAGTCTAGGGTTATTCTTGGAAAAAAATGTTTTTGTTTGAAATGTTGTCTAAATTATGTGGGTGCTAGGGTGTTCTGGGTGTTGTGTTTTAGAACGTTGCACAGTATGTGGTTTGATAGGGGGGTGTGGGGGTTCTGGGGACGGGGTGTGTTCAATTTAGAATGTTGCATACAGTATGGGTTGCTAGTGTGTTCTGAAAATGTTTTTTTTTTTAGAATGGGCAACGTCAAGTATGTGGTTGCTAGGGTGTTCTGGTTGTTTGTTAATAGAATGTTTGCTAAGTGTCTGTATAGTTGCTGAGAGGTGTTTCTGGGTGTATTTTTTTTTTAGATGTTTGCTACAGTGGAGTGGTGGTTGCTGAAGGTAAAATATTCTCGGTTTTTTAGAAATGTTTCTAAGCAGGGTGTATGGTTGCTAGTGGGGATGTTGTCGGGTGTTTTGTTAGAATGTATCGGTACTCAGTGTGGTTTCTAGGAATTGTTCTGGGTTGTGGTTTTAGAATGAATTAGCGACCGTATGTTGGTTTAGCTTAGGAAGGTTTTCTGGTGTTTTTTGATGGTTGCTAGTGGTTGTTCTGGTGTTTTTTTTAGAATGTTGCTGCAGTATGTGTTTGCTAGGGTTTTTCCTGAGTGATTTTGGTGGAATGTTGCCTACAGTATGTGGTTGCTAGGGTGTTCTGGGTGTTTTTTTAGAATGTTGGCTACGTATGTGGTTGCTATGGTGTTCTGGTGTTTTTTAGATGTTGCTACAGTCATGTGGTTGCTTCGACATAAAACATAAAATTCTGGTGTTTTTTTTTAGAAAATTGCTACAGTATGTGGTTTCTAGGGTGTTCTGTGTGTTTTTTAGAATCTTGCTACAGTATGTGGTTGCTAGGGTATTCTGGGTGGGT
Source organism: Culter alburnus (assembly GCA_028476615.1). Lineage (NCBI taxonomy): Eukaryota > Metazoa > Chordata > Actinopteri > Cypriniformes > Xenocyprididae > Culter > Culter alburnus. The sequence goes on from JAOTNS010001278.1 coordinate 3,564, forward strand.
TTTTTTTTTTTGAAAATTGCTTCTGTATGGGGTTGCTAGGGTGTTCTGGGTGTTTTTTTAGAAACTTGCTACAATATGTGTTTTTGCACATGCTATAAGTGAAAGCATAATAATAGTGATGGTTGCATAGTCCAGCACTACTAACATGATGTAGACAGACATGCTGCAGTGTTTGATCCACAGAGTAAATCACTGCAAGTCACTGTACATTTACTGGGTTCAGCTCTCCACACACATCACACGACTCACGGCTACAGAGATACATCAGGAGAGAAATAAATAAACATGATTACAAGCAGGCCGAAGGGCTCTGAGGTGTTTGCGGAAATGAAAATATCTGTTGGGTTGAACTTGACTCGTGTTCGACACACAACAGAAGCCGATTATGAAACACACAGTTACACCGAACAGCTGCTAAATAATGGCTTTGAGTGGAGTTGAGCAGAAACATGTCTGCTAATGCAATGCGTTCAGATGAATCTGCTGTCTGTCTTTGAATAGACGATGCACTTTGAGGATTTCAGCTCAAAACAAAGCACACGGCTCCTGTAATGAGCAGTGAAATCTGCTGTATGATGCATGAGTCCTGCATGTAGAATGGGAGGAAAAAAGACCTTTCTGAATGGTTGCTATGGGGTTGCTAGTGAGATTTAGTTGTTCAAGCGAGGGTTCCAGATCCAAACATTATTTGTAGAGCCTCACATCCAATAAGTAATCCAGTATCCAGGGACTTAAGTCCCATGCAATCCGTAAGTATGATCCCAACAAAAATTGCCACAAAATCCACATTTAAAATGGATCAGGAGAAGATTTTTAATAAGTTCCATATTTATGAGAACAGTACTGGATTGTTTCTTTTGATTCTAATAGTGTAAGTTGTTTTAGTGTAAGAGCAGTGCAGTTTAATCTACACTATCACTGTATGTCTGACTGTGTTAACACTCTGCCGGACTGAGTTACAGCTAGTTAGGTGCTGGTGGCATATGGATGGGTGTTTTTCTGCACATACGGTGCCAAAGCCCAGCGGGCAGCAGACGCTCTCCTCTGGTTAGAAACTCATCGAGTCGCTCAGCGCGGCGCTAGAGGCGTGAGACCGACTTCAGCAGTTCAACAGCTCTAATGCGGAAATAGTGTTTGACGGGGAAGGAGCGCTGCATTATCCTCACTACTCAGCTGAGTCTGGATTGATTGATTGACACCTGTCACACTCAGGAAATCACTTGATAAATAGAAGTGAAGATTTTTAATGATTTTCTTTTCCTGCATCGCTGCAGCTGAACGCACCTTCAGTCCAGTTCAGACATGAACTCAATATTAAGCTGCAGAGCTATAACTTTGGTTTGAAATCATAAGAGCCCCCATGTGTCATGATGTGCCAATATGTGACTTGAGCAGCCATATTGGAAAATCATATGTCTGAACTAACATTCCAAAATGATTTATATCTCAACAAGCTCTTTTAAGTGAAGACAACATATCTATATGTCCAGATTATTATATTATTAGTTTAGAAGGTTTGTGAGTTTAGATCGACTGCATTAGACCTATATTATATTATATTATATTATATTAAGTAATATTATATTATATATATTATATTATAATATTTTCGATCACACTGGCATTATATTTATTATTTATATTATTTAATAATTATATTATGACACTGCATAGATTATATTGATTGTTTAATCACTCATTTTATTAATTATAGAGATTATTTATATTATTATATTAATTATATTATATTATTATAATAGTTTCATCGTGCATTAAATTATATTGTTTATTATATTCCTATATTATATTATATTAGATATTAGGTATAATTATATATCATAATGCACTGCATTATATTATATTGTTTTTAATTAATCATTATATAGTATATCCATTATTTTATATTTAATTATATTACGTACGTTATCCGACACAAATTTTATATTATATTATATTATATTATAATTATAGTGATATAATATAATATTTATATTATATTATATTATAGATTATATTATTTATTTATTTATTAGATTATATTAAAGAAGATTGACAGACAGACTGCATTTTTATTGTATTATATTATTATATATATTATAATTAATATTATATATATTATATTATAATTGTTTTTCTCAGACTGCATTATATTATATTTTTATATAATTTCTCGACACAGAAGAAATCACATAGGCCTTTTTATTATAATTTTATTATAATATTGTATTATAATATATGATTTCAAGTTAACAAAAAACAAAAATACCATATTAGTCACCATAAGTGGCATGAACAAAACAGAATTAAATTATTTGTAAGAAACTAATCATCAGCACAAAATTCATGATCAGGACAGGCCTAGTAGAAAGACTGAAACAGTATTTTCTTCTAAAACATCCTCTAATAATCTTTGATTTATTTACAACATCTCAAAATTTCTGTACAGAGTTCTGACTCAAACCTCAGGAAACCTGCTGTAGATGTTTCTGCTGAAAGAGTTTGCTGCCAAATGCATTTACTCGTCATGACCAAACACAGTTTGTCTTTTGCGGTGAAACATCAGCGCAGCTCTTGCTGATGGTCGAGCAGCAGATGCTCCATTTATATAACTGCATTTTCCAGCCCATCGCAGAGAGATTTGCGTCTCTGTGAGATTGAACCACATTTGCCTCAATTTAGCCTCGAGTCCGTAAGAGAACATACACACCAGTCCGTTATTAGCCTCAACATATAGCTCTAATGCAGAGACCCTTCATACATCCAGCCGCCGCATCGCTCATTTCTGTAAAAGCCTCGTCCTTGTACTGTATGTTGTTGTTTTTCCGGAAGCAAATCCAGCTTTTTTATTACATCAGGATGAACAGAAAAACTCCTACATGTGTTTTTGTCATCCTGAGTCTTTTCTCTTTCCTTTCTTTGTCTTGTACGTTTGTTTTGCTGTGTGTGTGTGTGTGTGTGCATGTCAGATGCCCTAAGATGTGTTTAGTTTAGCCTTTTGCACCCGGCGCTCATTAAAATCTGATTCTTTATTCTCCATCAAGTGAAGCTGGAGGGGGCGGATCAACACGACCTCTTAGATTAAGTGCTCCGGTATTCATCTGTCCTCCAGCGCTGCTTAAAACACTCTTTATATGGCATTTACTGATATCGGAAAAATTAATTTCAGCAATTTGAAATGAAAAATCTTATTTACAGCCTTTCTCAATGCAGTTAATGCTGCATCAGTCTGGATCTGGGCCGTATGACGTTACACACACACACACACACGTCATGCTAGAAATGTTTTGAGATTGTTAGTTTATCTAATGTGTGCTTCAAAAAAAAATTGACACCAACAGAACATCTTCTTCAGAGCTTTTTCTTCCTCAAACAGCAACATTACATTACAAGCTGAGGATTTTAAGTTCAGTAAATGTTGCACACTTTAACCCAATGTCAGCTCATATTGATGAAATCTGGGCTAATTTTATCTTGCAGCAAATGTTATTGATATAATAATGTAATTTTGAAGTAGAAAGACTTTCAAGTAAAACATGTTCCAGTAATCTTTATTTACAACTTCAAAGGAATCATTTTTATAGTGTCTGAGCACTAGTAATGATGTTTGACGTCAGCAGCAGTAATGAGCGTCTCTCTCCGCACAGACCCGCCAGCGGTGGAGCCGGTGTGGCAGGAGGTCCGTCAGGGTTTGGGTCGGCCGGTGGCCTTGAACTGCCGCGTTCTGCGTGCGCATCCGTCACGTGTGCTGCGGTACGAGTGGAGGCTGGGCTCGCGACTGCTCCACGCCGGACACTTTCGACTCACGGGACGGAGACGGACTACACCATACGCAGCCTCGCGCGAGAGGGCTACGGCGAGTACACCTGTGACATCATCAACGAGGCGGGGCCGGGACGCTGCAACTTCCTGGTCACCGGTGAGACTTCACACTGTTACCACACTCCTCTTTATTCATCCGTTTAACCCGCCGGGTCACTCTACACCAGATTAAGTTCTTACTTAGATGTACTAAATCACCATCTAACCATGTTGCAAAGTGCTTTTAAATCCTCACTTTCTTGAGTGGGTGGGATTTGTGATGTCATAGGACAGACGGAAAACAGACAACTGGTTTATTATTTAAAGTTATAGAAATGATGGATGAGTAGGATAGACGGATGTTAGACGGATGGTTGCATGGATGGATGGATGGTTAGACCGAATGGATGGATGGATGGATGGGATGGATGGATGTGGATGGATATCGATGGGATGGATGAATAGGAATGGATAGAAGATGATAATAGATAGATAGATAGATAGATACGAAACGGATTGAATGGATAGATGGATGAATATATAGATGATGGATGGGGGATGGATGGATATGATGGATGGACGATGGATGGATGGAGGGATAGATTGTTTTGATGGATGGATTATGGATGGATGGATGGATGGATGATACATAGATAGATATATGGATATTAGATGGATTGGATGAAGTGAATGGATGTAAGAGTGGACGGCGGAAGATGGATGGATATAGGAATGGGAGGGATGGCTATATAGATGGCGGATGATGATGGATGGACGTACATATGGATACATGATTGGATGGATTATGGATACTGGATGGATTTTAGATGGAAGAACGGATGGATGAATATATAGATGGATGGGACGATGGATGGAGGGATAGATTGTTTGTGGATGGATGATGGACGGATGACAGACAGATGGATGGATACTAGATATATATTGGATAATAAGGATGGATGAATATGGACATCTGTACGGACAGATGATGGATATATGGATACTGGATGGATATTAGTGGAGGATGGAGGGATGTATGGATTATAACGGACAAGACAGATGGACGGGCATATGAATGATGGATGGATTGATCTATAAATGGATAGCCTATGGACGGATGGGGATGGATATTTAGATGGATGGATGTATGGATGAATGGATAATGGATATATAGATGGAGGACCGATGGATTGACGACAGATGGTGGACTACAGATGGAATGGTAGATAGATATAGGGTAATATAGATGGATGGCTTGGAGGATATATTGCTATTTGATATGCTGGATGGACGATAGATATATGAATATATAGATGGATGGATGTATGGATGGATGGGATGGATGAATGGACAGATGGACGGACGGATGATGGATGAATATAGATTGATAGACATTGGACGGAAATGTGATGGATATTTAGAAGTGGATGGATGATGGATGAATGGATATATGGATATATAGATGCTGTAACCGATGGATGCCTGACAGATGATGGACGGACAGATTCGATGATAGATAGATATATGGATATAGATAGGGAGGGAGGTGTGGAATGGATGATGATAATATTGATTAAAATATAAAATATTGATGGATGGACAGATAGATATATGAATATATAGATGATGGATGGATGGATGGAATGGATTGGATGATGGATTTATGAATGGAACATATGGATGGACGGATGGATATATAGATGGATAATGGATGGATGGATGGATGATGGTGGATGGTGGATGGACAGATGGATGGATGGATGGATGGATGGATGGATATATGCATATATAGATGGATAGACATATATGGATGGATGGATGGATATAGGATATACATGGATGGATATTTAGATGGATGGATGGATGGATATATAGACGGATGGATGATGGACGGATGGAGGATGGGAGGATGGGATGTCAGTGCAGTGCTGATATTTCACAACAAGTTTTCTCTCCTGTGTGTTTTTGTGTTTATTTTTTCGACCAGTTATTGAGTAAATCACGTCTTCCAGATGGTTTCCTTCATAAATGCCAAAATAATTGGTAAAACGAGACTGAAGAAATTTGCAATTAACCACACAATCGGGTAGTTAAAAACCGGTTCCCGATCCCAGCAGATGCAGCAGTGTGCTGAAGATCAGGTGATAGATGCTGTTTTCTCTTAAAGATTCACACAGAAATCCTCGTTCTCTCATTCATTTCGTTCCAAACCTGTATGACTTTCAGATGTTTTTGCCTCTCTAAAATCTCATTGCATCAGTGTAGAATGTTTTATCTTCAACATCTTTTGTGTTCTACTTGAGAGTGAGTTTCCTTTACATCCAGAGCTGGATCATGCATATATAGGGTGCTGTCAGGAGCATATGATGGGATGAGATGAGAACTGATGTCTGATATCCGGAAGGATCAAGGCTGTTTGAGGAGACGGGTCGATTGGCCTTTGTCCCTCAGACCCAACACTACATGAGGCTTTTCTCTGCTGTGTTTCAGCTTTGTTGTTTAGTGTAGATGTGTGTGTGGAGCAGATCTCTCCAGCCCTGCGGCTGTGTGCTTTACTCACACGCTCTCACGGCTAATGTGCCAATCGTTCAGACTCTCCCTCAGCGCTCTGCCATTTCTGCCATCTGGTCAGACGCTCGGCTGCCAAAGTCCTGAGAGGCCTGCAATCCAGTTCCTGATTAGCCTCGTATCTGGACCTGGATCTTCCCAAAGGATCTCTGCTGGTCTCTGCAGGTGTAATGGTCTTGGTTTGTTCTTGCTGTGACAAACATCAGAAACTATTCATTTACTCTGACCTCTGTAGATCCAAACGGACTGCTCTTATGTGAAGTCTCTTGTCACAGTAACAGTGTCAGTATAGTTACTTTTACTGGGAAAAAAAAAAAAAAAAAAAAAAAAATGGTTTATTTATTTAATATTCATGATAGATAGATAGATAGATAGTCATACAGATAGATAGATAGATAGATAGATATAATCATACAGATAGATAGATAGATAGATAGATAGATAGATAGATTAGATATACAGATATAGAAATAATAGATAGATAGATGAGATAGATAATCATACAGCTAGATATATGATAGATAGATAGATAGATAGATAGATATAGTAGATAATCATACAGATAATAGATAGATCATACGAGAGATAGATAGATAATTATAGATGTAATAGATAATATCCTACAGATAGAGAGATTAGATAGATAGATCGATACATAATTACGAAATAGATAGATATAGATAGTAGATAATCATACAGATGATGATAGATAGATGATAGATAGATAGATAGATAGATAGATAATCTATAGATAGCATAGATAGATATAGATAGATAGATTAATCAGATAATAGATAGATAGATAGATAGATAGATAGATAGATAGATAGATAGATGATAATCATCCATAGATAGATGATAGATAGATCATATAGATAGATAGATAGATAGATAGTCAGATCAGATAGATAGATAGATCATAGATAATCGATAGATAGATAGATATAGATAATAGATAGATAGATGATAGATAGATAGATAGATAGATTAGATAATATACAGATAGATAGATAGATAGATCATAGATAGATAGATAGATAATACAGATAGATCATACAGATAGATAATAGATAGATAGAGAGAGATAGATAGATAGATAGATAGATAGATAGATAATCATACAGATAGATAGATAGATAGAGATAGATCATCATATATAGATAGATAGATAGATAGATAATCATACAGATAGATAGATATATATAGATGATAATAGATACATAGATAGATAGATAGATAGATAATAAGATCATACAGATAAGATAGATAGATAATAGATAGATAGATAGATAGATAGATAGATAGATAGATAGATAGATAGATAATCATACAGATAGATAGATAGATAGATATAGATAGATAAGATAGATCACTACAGATTTATATAGAGATAGATAGATAGATAGATAGATAGATAGTAGAGAGATAGATAGATAGCTAGATAGATAGAGATAGATAGATAGATAGATAGATATAATAGATATATAGATAAGATATAATAGATAGATAGATAGATAGATAATATACTATACAGATAGATAGATAGATAGATAGATTAGATATTAGATATATAGATAGATAGATAGATAGATAGATAGATAGATAGATAGATAGTATATAGATAGAGATAGATAGATATCATACAGATAGATAGATAGATAGATAATCATACAGATAGATAGATAGATAGATAGATAGATAATCATAGATAGATAGATAGATAGATAGATAGATAGATAGTCATACAGATAGATAGATAGATAGATCATACAGATAGATAGATAGATAGTCATAGAGATAGATAGATAGATAGATAGATAATAGATAGTCATACAGATAGATAGATAGATAGATAGATAGATAGATAGATAGATAATCATACAGATAGATAGATAGATAGATAGATCATATAGATAGATAGATAGATAGATAGATAGATCAGACAGACAGACAGGACGATGATAGAATAGATAATAGATAGATAGATAGATAGATAGATAGATAGATAGATAGAGAGTCATACAGAGAGATAGATAGATAGATAGATAGAGAGTCATACAGATAGATAGATAGATAGATAGAGAGTCATACAGATAGATAGATAGATAGAGTATAGATAGCATGTGGTGTTCACAGTATCATGTGGTTTGGCTCAGATTTCTGTAGGAGGTTATCCTGGTCAGGTTTAAGCAGATCAGAGGGCGTCCCGCGGCTGAGAGTGATCCGGCACCGAGCCAGAGCCGCAGCAGGAGAACGAGACTCCGGCTGGGTGGACATCTGACGCTTCAGGATTCACCAGAACACCGTCCAACTGTAACGAACTACAGTGAACAAGAATCGCATATTCTGATTATCAATATTGATATCTTTATTTAACCCATTCAGGCCCAGCGAATGACACTTTAAACATCACACGAGATCAACTCGATTTTTTAAGTCAGTTTAATATAAATTAAGTTGTTCAGCCAATTTGATTCTGCTTAAAAATTTAAGGCCGCAACTGAACTGGGAGAATTTTTTACAGTGTAGAATTAAAGCATGTTCATTTTTTGTCCTTCTGAATGGGTTAAAGTGAGAATTCAGCTATTTTTGCATGTTTGCACCACATGATTTATTGCTTTATTCACTACATAAATGTGCGTTATGATCGATGATGTCACGAAACCAGCAGAAACAGCACCCAGACGGCGTGTTTTGTGTAAAAATGCTCGTCAGCTCTGCTTTGTTAGCTTTTGTTTTATTGCGCTGGCTTTAATTTAACGCTCGAGTAGTTTCCATTTTAAGGTGAATTACTGATAATGAGATACATCCGCTAGTTAATGTTCACGCTGAGATTGTATGACAATAAGTCAATAGAGCTTTCAGCAGAGAGAGATCATGACATATGCTGAGCTGAGAGACGCCATTCGTCTTTCTTTCCAGCTTTCATCCCTCTTTCTCACCCTAATCTCTCTTTCTGGGTCTTAATCAGACTGAGTATGAGCTGAGAGATGATTTACTGCTCTACAGATGAGAACGGCGACTCTCACGCGGGCGGACGGATGGATGGATGGAGCTGTGAGTTTGGTAACATTGTAAACAAGTCGTCCTGGTCTAATCTTTCCCTCTCTCGTAGAGTTTTGGGACTGGAAGCGGTGCGTTTTAAGTCCAGATCCCTGCTGAAGCTCCAAACACCCTCCAGCTTCATTCCCGCAGGTCTGGAGAGCAGGGCTGAATAATAGAGTTTGTTTTCAGAGCCTAAAGTGGGCCCGATTCACCCAGACACGGATCTCGCGCTGCTCAGAAAGGTTTACACTGGGCAATTTTCTCTCCGAGGATTTGCTCAGAATTGAGCATTGAGCCTGTAAAGCTGGTGGAACAATAACATGTTATTTGCTGCGACCCACTTCAGAAAGTTTACCAGGTTAGAAGCTTCTGTCGTGTTTGAGGAGATGAAATGTTCTGACTGGGACGTGCTTTACTTGCTCTGACAAACACAACTTGTTATGATCCTTTAGACGTTTAGGATTGTACATTAAATTTCTTTGAATATCGAAATGTCAGTCTTCATAGAGGTGTAGTTACAAAAAGTTTACAGTGCAGTGCATATATATATATATAATAAAATGTATTTCATAATATAATTAATTTTAATGTATTATTTATTTGTAATGTTAAGTTATTTGTATCATTTATAATTATATTTTATTTGTATTTATTTATTCATAATAGAAAAATATTTATTTATTCATTCAAACATTTATAATATTATTTTATTTTTTCATTCATAATATAATTTGACTTTATTTATTTATGTGTATTATTTATCATGTTTTACTCATTCATTCATAATAGAATTAATTTATTTATTATAATTTAATGTGTTATTCATTTATAATTATATTTTTTTTATTTTTTTTATTATTTATTTATAATTTACTTGTGTATTTATTTATTTACTTATTATGAATTAGTTCATAATAAATTTCTTATATATTTATCTGTTTATTTATTTATCATTATTTATTCATTCATTCATAATAGATTTCTTTATGATTTAATTGTGCATTCATTTTTTTGTTCATTCATGCTTTCATAATAGAATTTTATTTATTCTTTCTTTCATAATACAATTATTTTCATTTTATTATTCACTTATTTATAATTTAATGTATTTCATTTATTCATTCATTCATAATAGAATTTTATTTTTTATTTTTCTATAATTTAATTTGTGTATTTATTTTTGTTCATTCATTTCATAATAGATTTATTTATTTATTCTTTCATATATTTTTTATTTTATATTTATATATTTAGTTAGTTATTTTTATATAATAATTTATTTTATATATTTTTATTTAAATTTAATGTATTGCCATTCATTTATAATAAATTTTATTTTATTCATTCATTCAAAATAGAATTTTATTATGATTTAATTTGTGCATTTTTTTATTCATGCTTTATAATAGAATTATTTATTTATTTATTCTTTCATTCATTAGAATTTATTTTCATTTATTTATTATTTATTTATAATTTAAATGTATTGTATTCATTTATAATTAAGTTTCATTCATCATTAATTCATAATAGAATTTATTTTTTATTTTTCTATAATTTAATTTGTGTTTATTTTTGTTCATCCATTTCATAATAGAATTTATTTATTTATTATTTCATAATAGAATATTTATTTTTTATTTATAATATTATTTATATGTATTTAGTTATTTATTATTATCAATTAATTATATAATTTATTTTAATTTATTTATTTATTTAAAATTTAAATGTATTGCCATTCATTTATAATTAAATTTTAATTTATTCATTCATTCAAAATAGAATTTAAATTTTTTTTGTTTATAATTTAATTTATGTGTATTTATTTATTTATGTTCATTCATGCTTTCATAATTTATTTACTCATCTATTTATTCATTCATAATAGAATAAGTAATTTATTTAAATTCATTTTAACTGGCTAATTGCTTAACTATTACCCACAAGCCTAAATATTTGTAAATGCTTACAGCTTTGTGAAGAACGAAACAGTGTTTGTTGAATTTGAGAGTAAATTGTTGTT